>JABXJD010003371.1:0-26753 GCA_013375575.1 Percina caprodes
ATTAATACAACATTTTACCTCAATTACGATTATTGAAATATTTTTTTATTTTGTTCACTGGAGTCCAAGGTTTGAACTGTGAATATGCTCAACTATTGTAGGATGCACTCTTTCATTTATTGGATGAAAGAGTGCATATCTTTAACTTTGTAATATCTAAAGTAAACACACACATATGAACTATTCATGGTTATTTATTGAATATTTGAACAATTGAACTCAAAGCACACATTGCTTGAAATAAAGAAGCCTTGTGAAAAAGTTACATTTTCATTTTACTGTAAAAAGCAAGTTTCCTAAAAAATAGAATAGAAAATAACTTGTCATATTCAGTCTGTGATTATCATCAACATCCATTCCTTTAATTTTAGTCTCAATAGTTCCTAATTTCTGCTTTTCTAACTCAAACGTTAGGTATAATTTCTTATAAATGAGGTTTATTGACCATAAATTCCCAAAATAACTGTAAAACTAAAGATAATAAGTTAGCGTTACGTAGTGTTGAAAACGTCAAAAGTGACAAACAATGGAAAAAAGCGTCAAGTGTTGAAAAAGGGACAAAAACATGAGGAAAAGTTAAAAACATCAATATAAAGCGTCATCAAAAGTGTTGATTTTCAATTTTGACGGGAACACAACACGAAAAAACAAAATAACCGACATGGGAAAATGACGCCGCTTAGAGGTTTTGAATTTTGGTTTTTGATTACTTTTGGATGAATTGTCCAGCCCTAATGAAGCATGTGTAAGCATACACTATGGCTGTTACCTCACTGCAGAACTGCTCCTCTCTCCTTTCCAGGCAGAACGCAGCTTTCTCGTACTGGAGTTCTCTGCTCTAATAACGCATGTCGTACGCCTCCTCTCTTTCCCTTTGTTTCCCCCATCCATCCATCCCTGGCTTCTGTCCTGCTTCTCCTCTCGGGTCCGTTCATCTCTCTCTTCCCTTCTCAGTTTATCCTCATTATTTCTATAGGTAACCGCTGGTCAGAAGATGAAGGGGAGTTCCCTGCTCAAGACCAGGATGATGAACTGAAATGACTTGCAAAGACACTAAGATTTTTTTTTTTGAGTGTGTTGTCATCACAGAGGAAGACCTTACTCACCAGTCTCAGTATCCCTAGTGGAAACCTTCTAGATTTAACTACAGTTGTTGTATTTATGTAAACCCATGGGACATATAATTGATTTTAGAATTACTATGTAATCCTTTTTTTTTTTCTATCCCTTTTATCAACCCACTTTTTAAAAGAAAGATTTCTCCACTTAGCCCGTATTAAGCTCTGCTCTAAGATGTATGTAACTAAAGGGTTTCAATTGTCTGGAGTTTGTATATTTCTACCAACAGACATTTTATCTAATCTTTTTTATAATCCTGATTCTATTGACCAGATGTATGTTTTTTTTCTTCTTTTGATTTAATTTCTAATCATGCTTAAGTGACTTTGACATGTGATATAACTTAATTCATATCCTTTACCCTTTTTAACTGGTGTAATTTTTGTAGCTTCTTGCCTGTGATTTAGTGTTAAATGCAGCTCTAAGGTCAATGGATGTGTGAATATCAGACAAATTGCTGGAGTTGTCAGACTGTTTCACAAACTGCTCAACACTGTGAGTCATCCATCACCGTTAAAATAACTGCTGGCAAGCCAGGTGATGTGACAACAGATATCATGTGAAACATATATATATATTGTCCTTTTTCTCTTCTTTAATTTTCCATATCTGCAAAACCAAAATAAAAATCTTGAATTTAAGAATTAAAGCCATATAACCGTAACAGAAAAACAAGAGGGCTAATTTGGATGCAAGTGAAAACCGAATTCCAGGTTATCTCTAGTTCACTTTGCATGGAAACTTCTCCACTCATCTCCACCCTACTGCACCCAGCTCAGCCCCCCACCTCTGGAGAACACACGGGCTCACTCGTACAGGAGGACTTGCAACGTACGGATGAGTCCAACGTGTGGAAACTCCTTCGATGGACCAACTTCACTGAGGCCTCAGTCGATCCCCGCTGTGACTCGATAACCCTCAAGGCGGTGCGATCCACCCCAAAAACCTTTTTTAAAAACACTTTGTACGAAAGATTTCATATCAAGCCTTATTGTTTTCTTAACTCCTCTCTGTCTTCTGTTCTTATTTATTATTACACGCCCTCCAACGTTGTGTTTCCTCAGTTTTACTTTCAGAGCTGAAGCCCCAGTTTGCTCCTGTGAATGTAGCAACGCTCCTCATGTCTCGGTTTGTTTCGTCTACGCTCCCAACACGGGTTCCACCGTTAGTTTTCATGGCAAATGAGAAGGAACCGAAGAGTTTTAGTTCACCCTACATGTAGTTAAAGCTTAAAGTAGAAATGTGCTTTTTTCCTGTTTGTGATTTACTCATTTTATGCACAATGCAAATCATGTTGCTGTTTTATTCCTGCTCTTTCCATTGAATCTTTTGATCTTGTAACAATGATGTACAGTCTGAGTACTTATAAACTATTTTTATCACATTATTATTTATTGCTTACTTTCAATAAAATACTGAAACTCAATTTCCACAGCAGATAAAAAGACTAAAGCTTGTCTTCTGAGACCATCTTGCCTTTTTCCTGTCCTACTTTTGGTTTCCTGTTGGCTTTCTCAGACAGCTCACTTTAAAGGTGCCCTGCCTCACGTATTTCATTACTTTAGGGAATAGGCTCGTTCAAGATGAACTGCGCCTCGCCTGTAAAGTAGCTGTAGTAAGTAGTAAGCTGCGGTAAAGTCGGACAGTTTCCAGCCGATTTCAGCAGCCTTCAGACTGAACAGGAAGTGACAAAATTCCGATTTAATAAAATATAATCAGACCCACATATTAGCTGGTACACATATCTCTAATTGTTTTAATTATGACAGAGTAGCTCTCAGAATATTCTACATGAGATCTGTTGCTGATGTTAATTAACAGACTGGAGATGATCAGAAATCTGAACAGATTTAGTCTCTCTGACTTCTTAACGTCACTCCGATTCAAAAAACAAGTTTATATAAAACGTCATCATGTTGTAAACCAATCGGCTGTTAAATCAGCTGAGAGGCCGGCGTTTCCCAGCATGCTCTGGGTCCACCTGGTCTTGCAGTCGGTGAAAAGCAACCGCGCCGCCTGCGTCTCAGAACTCGTGAGATTCCCTGCCGTGTGCATGACGTCAGAGCAAGTCGATCAAGTCGGACACAAATCTAACCGACATGCAACGGGCGCCGATCGCCGGTGATCCATTCTGCGCAGACCTGGCTCATCTCGAACGGGCCTATTATCTGAAGTGCCACCATAGACTCTGTAACACTTTTTTGTGGGGAAAAAAATGCCATGGTTACCTTGTTTCATGCCATTCTAGCGTGATATAGAAAGCCTGCAAGAAGAATTGTGCCAGTTCTCATTAATATTCAATGAGCCAAGCTGCTTGACTCTGATTGGCTAAAAGGTAGCCAATAAGAGCCTGGCTAACAGCAACACTGCAACTGTGTGAGCTCATGAACAGTAATGAGCTCAGGCAACATGTCAGACCAGCTGTTGTCATTGGCCTGATTTCTCTTATTTCTTTTCATTGGCTAGAGCTGACAGAGGAGGTAGCGGTTCACACACACACACACACACACACACACACACACACACACACACACACAGACCTGACCTATTTCAAAAGATGCAAGTAAAATCTTTTGTGTGGCAGGGCACCTTTAATTTGTTGAGTGTGACTGAATCACATTGTAATGTCCATCGTAGGCTTGAAAAATGTGGCATTAGGCAGCATGTAACCTTATTGTCTGTTGCCATGATGATATTGTAGCATATGTACAAAAAGGTGACTCAACATTCTGTAAAAACACATTTCTGGCCGTTATTCAACGACATAACGCGGGAACAGAAGGTGAGAAGTTCGGGTGGAGACGGAATTGGTGACTCCAATCTTAAAACAAGTGATTGTTTAGATCTGTGAAGCATCCACGTCCAGCCAAAAATACACTTAATACACTAATATATACACACTAATATATACACACTAATATATACACACTAATATATAAACACTAATATATAAACACTAATATATACACACTAATATATACACACTAATATATAAACACTAATATATACACACTAATATATAAACACTAATATATACACACTAATATATAAACACTAATATACACACACTAATATATACACTAATATACACACACTAATATATACACACTAATATACACACTAATATATACACACTAATATATAAACACTAATATACACACACTAATATATACACACTAATATATACACACTAATATATACACACTAATATATACACACTAATATATAAACACTAATATATACACACTAATATATAAACACTAATATATACACACTAATATATACACACTAATATACACACACTAATATATACACACTAATATATACACACTAATATATACACACACTAATATATAAACACATATATACACACTAATATATACACACTAATATATAATATACACACTAATATACACACACTAATATACACACACTAAATATATATACACACTAATATATACACACTAATATACACACACTAATATATACACACTAATATACACACACTAATATACACACACTAATATATACACACTAATATATACACACTAATATATAAACACTAATATATACACACTAATATATACACACTAATATACACACACTAATATACACACACTAATATATACACACTAATATACACACACTAATATATACATACTATAAACAGAAACAATATAGAGGCATGAGTGTAATGAGTCCAATAAAAATTATTTAAATGTGGAACATAGTGCAAAGGATGCTGGGATAAGTAGTATTATGTTATTATATTATAATATGAACAGTATGAACAGTTCACATCAAAATCCAAATAGACCGTTAATATTAAATCAATGTGTGTATACAGTCGATGATGCATCCCCGCCCCTTTGTGACGTCAGCACTGGCAAAGAACGGGATACTGGGAGAGCCGGAAGAGCCGCGAGATCACGACTGCTGCTTCTCCATCAACGCTTCAGGTGTGAACGGACGAGCTACATCCACCAGGGGGATTTCTTCCAAAAAGTAGTATAGCCTGTGGTCGGAGCTACCTTTGTCGTTGACGGTGAGTATTAACACTTTAAAAGGAGGATATTAAAACGTCTAACGTTACCTGTGAAAACCTCACCGAGCTCATTGCTGTTGGCTTGGCAACGTTAGCTTTAGCCAGCTAGCTAAACTGGGAAATCTGGAACAGGAAATACCACAGCTACCACTAGTAACGTTATCCCGTTTCTGGAGCGAAGTTAAACACATTTGACTGCTGCTTTTCACTTAACGTTGACTCCCTACGTGTGGACATAACCATTATTAGCGAGGTGGACACCCTGTTTTCCAAAGCTTGTCTGTTGGTTAACGTTATAACCGTTAAAAAAGACGGTACGCACAATGCACAGTGAGCCGATGTGCAGGAAAAACACACGAATGCTTAATTAACTGCGTTTGAATAGGGATAAATATACGTACATCTGTGGGAATTATGTTTGTATGTGTCCTTATCCACTTTGGTTGAAGCTAACTAACCGACATTAACTTAAGCAATGGTTAACGAGCTAACTTGTGTCCTAACCACACGAAAACGTTAATGCATTAGTTTAACGTAACGTTAATTCTACCAGATACTCTGACTTTATTCACACCTCACAGTCACACCTTCTTGCACTGTTCTTCACCAGGCCTGGTTGGGTTTTGTATTTTGGGTGTTGTGGTGTGGAGTACCTGTCATGTACAGTAACAGCACAAAGTTTCGCCAGGGACTCCTGGGGACCTTCCCCTCGCCCCTGGTTCTCTCTCCAGAGGTGGGGAGCCACGTTGCAGCCTCTGAAGCCACGTCTCCTGCAGCCCCTGATTCAACACAGATGCTAATTGCCCACATTGAGAGTCAGTCAGTCATTGGGATTTAGAAAGGAAAGCTTTGGTTCCAGTTCGATGCTTGAGGTCACTTGAGATCACCCAGAACCAGATAAACTAAATTTATCATGCAGCTTATCAGTTACAGGTAAGGTAGGGATGAGGGAAGCATACAGCAGTATCGCAATATTTTAAGCATACGGTATCACAAGGCGACGTATGGATCTTTAGTTATATATTTAGTTTGTCTGTTTGACAATCCAGTTTTGCAGCAATAAAATTGAAGTGATGTGAACAAACAGAGAAATGTTTCTTTTATATAGAACAGAGTTGACAACGCTTTCCTTGACGCATTTGAAATTGGGGAAAATTAGAAGTTGGAAAAAGGATATGAATTGCAATATATTGCAATATGTTTAAATCCCACTAATATCATATCGTGGCATAAGTATGATGATATAGTATCGGGAGGCGTGTTTAAAATCCCAATAATATCATAGCATAAATATGAATATTTAGCGGCGATTCCCTTCCTCCATGAGGGCAGGGTTTGCTGATTTTCATAGAGAGAGCTGCAAACTGGAACCTGTGTTTCAATGTTTTTGTGTCTAAGTGACAAAACGCAAGAAAGAAGCTTCAATGTTGTAACATTGTTGGGCAATTACGCACCTTCAATTTCCATCCACTAAAAAGCTTGCCACTGCCATACTCAGATTATTGGTCTGACAACATGGAAAGGATCCCCATAGTGGTTCAACCTTTTGTTAAATTGTTTAACATAAAACAATTTTTTAGAAAATCCTAGTTGGCAATTAATTTAATAGTTGACAACAAATCTATTAATCTTTGCAGCTCTGTTATAAACCAACAATTATACCCTTATTTAATAGAATAAGCCAAGAGAGAGGAGTGATGTGATCACTTTCAGGTCTCAGCGAGAGCAGCGTTCTAATATCATTAAGAATGAAATATATTTGGCTTAGGGCTGATGGTTGAACAGAAAGATGCTCTTAAGATGTCACCTTCTCTGAGAGTCAGAACTTTTTCTTAATTCTTACATTTTTAAAAAGAAACTGTGTTTCCCTAAATGTAACACAAAGAGCTGCAAGCTGAAGATCAGCTGCTAAGAGAAGCTTAAACCAAAACCATGAAACCACAAAAACATTAAGAAGAATGAAATAGTTTACAATTGGTAAATGAATAATAACTTAAATAAATAGAATACTTTCAAATCTAAAAATAAATGATCAATTTAAAGTTTTTCTTTTCAAAGGTGAAAAAAGAGTTAGCAAAAAGGCAGTCAATGTGGCTGTAAATGAAGAAGGGGAGACTAACTGACCCCGACAGTATCATCATCATCATCTTCTTCTTTCCCTTTAGTTCTCCTCACTCCACACATGCTTCTCTTCTCACCACCATTTTTTTGCCCTTGCCAAAAAAACTTTTCTGGATTTCTAGAATGACGTGTCGGAGACAGCAAGATGGGGGTATGGAGGGCTCAGAGAAAGCAAAATAGGTAAAATCATCTTCCTTGTATGAAGGTATGAAGCCCTGGATGTTTAAAACATTTGGCTACCCAAACCTTCATGCAGCAGAAACCTTTTCAATATCAAATTTAAGTAGTTTTTAGCTATTTGATAAGATAATGCCTAAAAATACACCAACATCCTGATGTATCAAATCCTTCTCCAACTGGACACAACGCATGTTTAGGATGACTCATTTTCACTCCTGCCACCTAAAAAGAGGCAAACATTGTCTTATGTTCCTTTTTGTATTTTTTTTGAACAACATAGGTAGGAATTTGGCATGAACACCATTACTAATGTCAAAACCTATTTTTGTTATACTATGCTGGAGTAGAGTTCACAGAAAACATGTTTAGCTGATAATTCTGCTACATTTGAGTCAAATTGACATAATTATCTGGGCTTCGAGGATCCTCAACAGTTCCAAGTATATGTGGCCTTAAATTCTCTGAATTGAATATTAGGCCAACACAAACACGTTAACTTGATTATATTAGATTTCTTGACAAACCTAAAAGATCGTTTGACAAAACGTTTGGCGCTGGAGCCCCGGAAGTCAGCCTCCCCCGCTCCGCCCCTGATTAAATGCAATGTTTAAAGCCCTGGAATGTGTCCCCTAACTCTTTTCTTCCGTGGCATAGTATCCACAAGCTGCGCGACACAGTGTCAACAGAGCACACCAGCTTGAGGAAGAAGGAGTTGGACAAAATGCCCAAGGCCTCACATGGATATGGAGGAAAATTTGGAGTGCAGCAGGACCGCATGGACAAGGTAAGAGGGACCACAAAGGAAGCTGGAATAGACTAGTTTTTTTTTTTTTTGCTTTCAGACATGTTTTGCCCTTAAAAAGAGCCGTGTCCCAGATTTATGGCTGCGTTGCGGGATAAAGTGGTGACTATACAAAAGTGATATTGAAGTTGACCAAACCATCTCACCCAAAGCTCCATTTAGTAGCTGTTCTGGAGCTTTCATCAGCAGATGGATCTCAATCTGCTACTAAATGGCCCTTTTAGGAGTGATTGTTTAGCCAATTTGTTTCCAGGTAAAGCGCTTTAAAATGTTTAGCGTGGATTTTTACTGCAAAATCACAAAAATCATTGTAAGTCAATTATGCATCAGTTACACCTGGCAATAGAATGTGTCTCCAGTGTCCACTATGAGTTTCGATCTCTGTGTCCAGCTCAAACAACCGAACGTCGCTCTCTTCTTTACCGTCTCCTCCGACTGCAGCTGTCGGTTGCTCACGACAGGACAGGCAGCCGATGTTACTGTTCTAGTAATGTCTAGCCTCGGGAAGGAAGTTGTTTTGGTGGAACGTGAACGCTCAAAAGTTGTTTTAGTCGCGCAACAGATGGATTTACCCTGCAGAGATCTGAGGAGCAGGTAACCATAGTCCTGAGAAATCCACCAGAGGTTAGAACGCCAAGACAAAGAAAGAGGAAGGTGACGGACATCCGCCAAAATTAGGGATGTCTCGTATAAAGACTAGATTTAATGTAACACACATGCAGTCAAACACTTCTCTTTCTGGTTTCAGTTTGGCTGTAGCTCACATTGTTGACTGTTACTTGATCTCTGGATCAATGAAGTGTGTAGCGGTGCATCACCACAGTGGAGGTGGTGCCGCCAACACAAACCTCAGGTCAATCTGTACAATGATTTTATTTTTTATTCTGAATATGTTGCCTGTGTACAGCTGCACTACAGTTCAATAAGTGTGAGTTGAAAATAGCTAGACGGATGAAATCTCATGATGCTGGTTGTATTTCTTGCACATTTTTTCTTTGAAGGCTGAAACTACTTTAGCTGTAGCCTTTCCTGCAGCTAAAGCTATATCCTGGTTTGTATTACAAAAAAATCTACCATTTTGTAGCTTTTCATATTTTGAAAGAGGCCTTTTAATAAAAAATCTAAGAAGCCAATTTAATTTCCACAAATCTAAATGAGCTCAGAGTCCTTTGAGCCTCTGCAGCAGTTTTTCAAATGTTCATCCAGCCTGTGTGTTTGTGTGAACAGGCCGAGTCAGTTGGGGCCATTTCACACTCAATAATCTTTCCTGGCAAGCGACTCTGGCCACCCTCACCTTTTCTCTCTTTCTCTCTGAGCTGTGTGGTCAGTGTAGTATGAATGTGATGACCGAGCACTGTTTACACCACACTATGTGCATCTGTGATGAGTCAGATGTCACCACTTCAAACCGCTGGTGGCAGTTTCCAGCTGTACTGCTCTTTTCATGACCCCTTCCCTCCTCAAATGTTCCCTTATTGTCCTTTTTTATATTTTTGATTGTTTTTTTTTTGTGTGTGTTCTTCACAGTCTGCTGTCGGTCATGACTACCAGAGCAAGTTGTCCAAGCACTGCTCCCAGACGGATACCTCCAAGGGCTTTGGAGGGAAGTTTGGAGTGCAAGCTGACCGAGTTGACCAGGTATTTTCTATGGCTGACACCACCTTTTGACAGTGCAGACAACATCGTTTGATTTCAAACATGATTTTTGTTGATTTTGTGAAATGGCATGCTCCCTCTGAAGGAAACAAAACACACCTGGGCTAAGGCAGCGCCAGGAAATGTTCTACTCGTTAGTATATCATTTTGTGAACCCGCTTTAAGGTTTTATTAGTTTCCTGGATAACGGCAACAGTTAATTACAGTATCCCATAAAATAATTTGATGTACTGTGTCTGAGTGTAGAGCTGTAACAATTCCAAATTTAGCTGCACAATTAATTGTTTCAGATATATTTGTAAAGAAATTAGACGATTATGTAATGATTGTTGAAGGCGTCTCCGAGTGTATAAAGTGTATAAAGTATTTCTGATTCTGAGTGCCTCTGTAAAAGCTGAAGCTGTCACTTTTAGCTTTAAAATCAAGAGTAATTGCACTAGGTTGGTTCACATGCAGTCAGACGATCGAGCGCAAACGCAGGTCTTAGTACTGTTGTTCTTTCAGGCTGCAGAGGTGGGCACAGACCCCCCCCCACACCCCACCCCGACATAGCGCTGCTGTGTCATGTAACCTTCAATCAGATTTGTCAGTCCGTTTTGAGGCGGTGTTAGGGTTCCGTACAGGAAACATGAAACCTCACCGTCTCTATCTGCCACAAAACAGTTAAAAAAACACCAAAACACAGACACTGAACTCCCCGGGAGTCTGTGTAACAGCTGTCTGTTTCTTGTAACAACAAAACCACTTTCTCTCTTGGCGGACGTGGAGATCCATAAACGATCTGATGGAAAACCCTAATTGTGAAGTATAAAGTCTACTTCAATTCAATTTTATTTATAGTATCAATTCATAACAAACGTTATCTCGAGACACTTTACAGATAGAGCAGGTCTAGACCACACTCCATAATTTACAAGGACCCAACAGTTCTAGTAGTTTCCTCCAGAGCAAGCAACAGTGGGACAGTGGCGACTTGTGCTACATTGGGGGGGTTCAATAACACAACGAGACGCCACACAAATGGGCACCCCCACCAGCGAGTCACTCCGGCATCGAGTAAGTAGTCAGTAGAATAATTGTTTCTTCTTCCTCTCTCATTCCAGTCAGCGGTTGGGTTCGAGTATGCCGAAGACGGAGAAACATGCTTCGCAGAGAGGTGATGTCTCAACTTGTCTTTTTGCATGTCTGCTTCAGCTCCAGATCACCTGTAGTTTAGTTTGACAGACTTCTCCAAATAGATCCCGTACCTGATCTGAGCCTTTGTTCATCATCTTTTATCAGCCAGTTAGGTTTTGCTAACTAAATTGCCTGTAGGAGACAGTTTGATGAGCATCTGGCTGACGTACCACGTGTACTCCTGTTGTGCTGATCAGAAGCTGCTTGATCTCTGTTTTATAGACCGACCAAAATATGTTCATGGTGTTGTTTTATATTTGTTTTACTGGCATATTATAAGTAACATTGCAGTTTGTAAGTATTCTGAGTGACATTTTTTTATTTTCGTGGCTCTGTACTTCTGCACAAGTTGCTTTAAAGTGTCTTAACAAACGTATTAGGTTAACATTGTCAAATTGCAGCCCTTTTTATCTCTTTGGGAGGATGTGAATGGAGCTCAACAGTCACAGCCCATTTTTGAATGGCTGTTCTGTAAGATTTTACCTGTTCAATGTCGCCATTGGCGTTTCATTAAATGTTGATTTAAAGAGTTTTAAGCCTGGAACCAAGCCAACTAGCTAGAAGAAGGATTATGACTAAAACCTTTTGATTCGGCGCAAAAGAACATTTTGAAAACAGGCAAAGGTACAAGACCGTACATAAACGATCATAAACAGACTTTAATAGTAGCAGCTCGCTCTAGCCGTTCGGTGCGGTAAACATTTTCATGGTAACCTCGAGCCCCATCAATCAGAGGCGCCGCTGTTACGCTTAGGATTGTGGGTAGTGTAGTACTTCTCCATGACATTGCTAATAAAACATGTTTTTCTTTAAACAAGGTTGATTTTATACAGACTTGTAACTTTTACAGAGCAGAAACTTTTGTTTCACTAATCTGGTAGCTCGTGGTCAGTCTACTTCGGATTGTTTGGAGCCGTTTTCAACCTTTTTTTAATATTAGAAATATGGGATGTCTAAATAAGTGCTTTTATTGAATAAAAACTGCAAAATTGGAAGAAAACATCAAAACTTTAGGAAAAATTGAACAAAAAGTTAGGGATGAGTGACAAAAACATCTGAAAAGGCTAATAAAACGTTGAAACACCCCCCACAAAAACAGTAACGGGAACACCAAAAGGGATTTTTTTTCATGGTTGTGAGGAAGACAACACAAGAGATAGTATAATTTTAGACATCCTTGTGGAGAAAACAAACAGGACTTTTACTTCCAGAACCACACTGTTGAGCTCCATCAATCAGATAAAGATGTGAACACATTAAGATTAAAGCTTAAGCCTTTATTAGGTCACTGTAACATTTGAGGTTCAATGTGCTGAAATAGAGCCAAAACAAAAATACTCATAAAGACACTTTGCACTGCACTGTGTACAGCGTTACGGTGACCCCAGTTCTTTGGGAGTCGCCTCTGGCTTCCTAGCTTTTAGTATTTTAAGGCTGCATTCCCCATGACCCCATACTGTCATCACCTTGTGTTGCATTCATCCCCTGCACACGTGCAGAACATCTGCCCAATTCCAACAGTTCCTCAGTAGTGTCACTGACTACTGTTTACATGCACGTAGTATTTCAGCAATATTCTGACTAAGCTGTTTTATATGGTTAATGAAAGTAAAAAAATCCACTTATATTCCTGTTTACTTGCAGCTGTCTTTAAAAAAAAAAAAGAAAAAAGAAGTTAACAAATGTCTCAGTAGTGGGGGACCGTGCAAACACAGCTTCCCTCTTTCATTCTTTCAACCAGCATCTTGAAAAGTCGGCATTGTGGCATGCATCTCTACCACAGCCTCGCAAACTGTTGGCAACCATAGCAAGCCGTAAACAGGCAAGAGGCCATAAACTGTCGCAAACTGCTGTAAAAACACTGATTGAGACACAGATTCTGAATGAGTTGTATACATGTCCAAGGAATGCTAATAAAACCCACATAATACCGGCATATCCCACATGTCTTACTCGAAAATGCTAAATTCCAAATAAAAAGGCCTTATTCAGAATATCCAAACAGAATATGCTGTTTACATGAACTGTACCTAATTTGAATATTGTCATATTCAGAATAAATGTTGAATATTAGTGTGCATGTAAACGTATTCAGTGTTTAAGAACAGTTTTCCCTACAAGCAGGCCAGCTCATGGTCTAAGTCTCCTTCAAGGAAGTGGATTTTAAAAACAGAATGACACGATGTGTGATAATGAAGGTTTCTGTCTTAGCACCGGCTACTGCTGGTAAATGTTAATGAGGAATTTGGAATTGGGCTGCTTTGTGACCACTGCTTCCATGCTGCTTCACGCTGACCTTTGACCCTTGCCCTCCACCCCCACTCCCCTCCCTTGCTTTGCTGTGTAGACTACACCACTGGGTTTGGGGGGCGATACGGCGTGCAGGCAGATCGTGTCGACCAGAGCGCAGTGGGCTTCGATTACCAGGGCAAAACCGAGAAACATGATTCCCAGAAAGGTTTGTGTAGATTTCCTGCCATGTGGCCTTCCCATTAACCCAGAGAGATGTGGAGAAAACATGGCTGATGGATACACACTAACGCACACACGCAAACAACTTGGCCGAACTCAGAGCACAGCTCCACGTTGGTCTTGACTATCGTGTTATTTTGCATTTCTTCCTCTTCCTCCATTCCTCAGCCTTTGCTTGCTTATATAATGTTACAAAGGCTTTGTTTTCCTTTTTAGCTTTCTCAGTTGCAGGAGTGATGTAATGTTAAGTGCTAAATAATACATGATTCTTAATATAGTGTTTTAAGATACAGTACACCTTTCTCAGAGGACTTAAGAACATTGGCGTCTAATGGACATAGGTGGTCATTTCCTTTCTGAAATGATGTCTTCTTTAATGTGTTCCTCCATCCTCGGCTCAGATTTCAGGTGATTGGAACATACCAGCACCCTCTCGTCTGTTGCTGGTCTTTGGCTTGGGTATGATCCAGCTGGTTTTCTGGGGGGATTAGGATATTTTAATTTGGTATACTTTTTCCTTTTAAACATGCCCCTGTTGGTTTTTCATCCAATTCTCTGTCTTTCTCTTCTTAAAATGGCAGAGACACAACTGAAATATGCTCCTAGTTTGTGTTCGTATGTAAAGTTGACACTTTGACAGGATGAAACATGTTGTCATGATATCTTAAATAAACTGTACAGAGTGGAAAACTATTGATTTATACCAAAGTCAAATCTCATGAGAAGTATTTGCCGCTGAAAGACTTGTGTGCAATGCTCCACTGCTTCCTGTCTTAACTTTGGATTTATCTCCCCCGTCTCCCCCTCCTTTGCTCTGGCCACCGGCAGATTACACCAAGGGCTTTGGCGGCAAATTTGGTGTTGAGACCGACAAGGTGGACAAGAGTGCTATGGGCTTTGAGTACCAGGGCAAAACTGAGAGGCACGAGTCCCAGAAAGGTTGGTATCATCACAAGAACACCCCCGCTTGTTATGAGAAATACATTGTCATTGTTTATGAAAAAAGTAGAACCTCTCAGACTCCAGCTTGTTAATGTGACTATGTTCTAGTTCCTTCTCTCCTGTGACAGTGAACTGAATATCTTTTGAGTTGTGGACAAAACGAGGCATTTGAGGACGTCATCTTGGACTTTGGGAAACTGATCCACGTTTTTCACCATTTCCTGACATTTTAGAGAACAACTAATCGGTTAATCCAGAAAATAATCCACAGATAAATCAACAAGGTCAATAATCGTTAGTTGCAGCCTTTTAAAGATGAATACATTTTAGATTTGGTCAAACTAGAGTAAATCCCTCATCATGCCAGTGTGATAATAATAATAATAATAGTCATAAACAGTTGGCCCTCTGTTTTCATGTAGTAATATTCCCATAGAGTACATCATGTCTGTTCATTGAGATTAGGGCTGCAACTAACGGTTATTTTCATCGACGATTAACCTGATGATTATTTTGATTAAACAATTAGTTGTTTGACGTCCTCAGATGTCTTGTGTTGTCCCAACTCAAAGATATTCACTTTACTGTCACAGAGGAGAGAAGACACTAGAAAATATTCATATTTAAGAATCTGGAATCAGAGAATCTTAAATTAATGACTCAAACCGATTAATTGCTTCTCAAAATAGTTGGCAATTAATATAATAGATGACAACTAATCAATTCATCGTTGCAGCTCTCATTGAGATATACTCTTTCTGTGATTTAAAAAGTTATCGGCATTTTTGCTTGCAGCTTGTTGTGATCAGTGCAAACTGTGGCGCTGTTTTCAGTAAGTTTGAGTATCCCGAGGGCCTGAAGGAGTCGCGCCCTCATATCAGTCCCGACTTGTCTGGGCTGTCGGTTGCAACACAGCAGAGCAGCTTTTCCTGTAGCCGCCTGTCTGACACACCTGCACGGTCTTTACTGGCTCGTTCCAGATACAGGCTGGTGTCGGAAGGCGTAGATTTCCTCAAGTATTTCCCACAATGCACCGGCTTATGTTTGCATATGTGGCGCTGGCTGATAAGTGGGTGACTTGCTGATAAGCCTGCGCAAAAGGATTTTAGTTCTGCACACATGAACTGCTTGAAATGAATTGTTGCTGAACATTTACGTCGTGCAGCTGCTCCACTGCCATGAATTAGTTAAAGTGGCACAATGAAAATATGAAATAATATGATAGTTGTTTGATTATATTTATATTTATATTTGATTATATATTTTATAAGCATCACTTACTGTACATCACAGAGACGTGTTCCAGTTTAAGTCTACAACTTTACACGTTTTTTCACCTTTCATTTTTACTAGTATTGAGCTAACTTTTGCCTTTTGGACAGTCAGTGCTTTTCAGACATTAGTGGATATTCCCCCGCAACAATTATTACATAATTGGCATGTATTCTTTACATAATCACGGTTTAACCATGGTTGTTAATAATAATAATAATAATAATAATAATAATAATAATAAATGTAATTTGTAATGCACTTTATATTTGAACAAATCCCAAAGTGCTACATGATAAAAACAGATAAGAGCTAAAATAAAAACACATGGAGAGCATGAAAATAAAAATAAAATAAAAAGAATAAGGAAAAGGGCAAGAGATCAGTCAAAAGCTCTCCTTTACTTAGCTGTGTGTGTAATGTGTTTCTGCAGACTATGTGAAGGGCTTTGGAGGCAAGTTTGGCGTGCAGACGGACAGACAGGATGCCTCTGCGCTGGGATGGGACCACCAGGAGAAACTACAGCTTCACGAGTCCCAGAAAGGTACCGGTTCTGATTTGGTTTCTATGGGTTTTAGGAGACGTGCAAAGTTCCAGCAGGAACCGTCAAAGTATAAACCGCTAAAGGGATCCCACTGGCAGTCAGTGTTTGTGGCTATGGGATGTCCCTACCCTCATAAATATTGTATCCTTTAAAACCACAAAGACTAATCAATTAATTGTCAATTAATCACACACTATTTTGATTTATTTGTTTGAGACCCTTTTTTTTTTTTTTTTTACGAAAAAACATCTGATTCCAGCTTTTTTAAGGTGAATATTTTCTAGTTTCTTCTCTCCTCTGTGACGTAGACTGAGTGTCTTTTGAGTTGTGGACCAAACAAGACATTTGAGGACGTCGTCTCGGGCTTTTTGGGAAACACTTATCCACCTTTTTATCCTTTTTCTGACATTTTAAAACCAAACAAATCATTCACAATGAAAACACCCGTTATTTGCGGCCCTGTTATCCTCAGTGTTCAAGTCTACAGCAAATCCTTCCATTTATCAGACTAATCATGCCAAGCTTGTCAGCTTTTATACTCTACTCGATATAGGTTTCATGAACAAGTTCATTGTAAATATATCACATGTACTGATGTATAAGAAGTGGCTGATGGATAATACAATTTTTATATATATATAATCTGAATGTCTGCTCAGTACGTCTTTTGTATTTACTTTTGTTGTAAATCTTCCGACAGCTGTTACCGTTTTCTACATAAAGTAAGCTGCACACACGTTTCTCTTGATTTGACTTTTTCTAGAACTTTGAACGGGGAAAATATCGACCAAACCTCGGCCTTTATAAGCTTTGAGTCTGCTTTGAGTTTAGCACACGATTTGTATTCACTGTGAAGCCTTTTCTTCCTTCTCAGCTCTGATGTGGTTTTGCTGTAGCTTTGGATGTGGTCTTTCAAAGGTTAACAACTTCCTCAATCTGCGGGTAAAAAAAAAAGGCTTTGATAGAGGAAGTGAAACCACAGCTCAGATTTATATTTGCATGTCGGGCCTTTAGCTGGTGTTGACTTTCAGAGCCAAGTTAAGTGCAGTAAAAAATCAAGTTGCATAATGTTGCATGCTTACCAACATCACAAGCATTTTAAACGCCTTTTGTTCTCTTTTTAGATGAGCAGATTAGACATTGTAAAAGCTGAGAAAAGCCTCTTTCAGAAGGCCGATCATTGTTGCCTGCATTGATCTGCAACTTTCTAACTTTCCAAAACTCATAATCTGAGAGTTAAGGCCACATTATGCAGCAACTGACCAATCACTTCACAAACTCGTCTCTCTGCATTTGTACTGTAACTCGCAGCAATGGAGGCATTGTTGTTTCAGAGAAGAGGCGAGATGAAAGAAACTGAAATTGTGTTTTGAGTTTTGAACCTTGTCCGATGAGCCAAAGTCTCTCTTTACCCTCATTCTGTGCATTTTGAATACAGTTCTGTTTGTGTTAAACACACAACTAAATGCTCTTTTATATTTTCAAACCTATTTATTCACCAGTGTATAGCCAATTATATTTCCAATAACACATTTTTTATGCACATTTTGAAGTATGTCATAAGAAACGCTGTATAAAAACGGAAATATTTGATTGAAATTTGTCTTTCGCGGAAAACGTTTTTACACTCTTGAGGTGTTTTTTGTCTCTTTCCTTCAAACAGTCAATTCATTAAATGGGACATGGCAACACATTTGCCAAATAAGTTCTGACGTAGCGAACATTTAACTCACATGACTGATCAGCTGTTTCTGCTGTTGGCAGACGGCATGAAACATGGCCGACACTAGATGTGATTAAAGACCCCTCTTCATTTTTTCCCGTAGATGGGTGTGATGGCCAGTGTGACTTGTTTTGTTTCCGGTTAGCACCCTCTACTCTGTTTACTAGCACATACCAGCCATGCGTAGCCTATAGCGCCAACTTCTGACCAAACTACGCTGTAGCTGAGTTTATTCGCTCCAAACCAATTGATTGAAATGCGCCTAATTCACATTTATTTGGTAAGAATTTGCTTGACAGTTGAATGGAAACACAGCTATTGATGACAAACCTTTGGCCCCACTAAGGCTTGTGTGTGCACAAATATGCACAACATTTTTAGCCTTTTTTGTTTTATATATATATATATATATATATATATATATATATATATATATATATATATATATATATATATATATATATATATATATATATATATTATATCATTTTTTTAAGATTATTTTTCAGGACTTTTCCATTTTTTGATAGTGACAGTGGATAGACAGGAAAGGGGGGAGAGAGATGGTAGGGTGACACGCAGCAAAGGGCCGCAGGTTGGACTCAAACCCGGGCCACTGTGACGGACTCCACTCACATTTTTTCATTTTCATTTCATTTATTTGTTTATTTGAAAAAGGGACAATGTACACTGATCAACATTCAAGCAAATGTAAGCGTACCCGAGTTAGCCATAGGCTAATTTTCATCTGCAGTCCCCTAGCCAGATGTTATTAGCCATCCTAAAATAATAAACATCCTAAAATAATAAACAGTTATAATACAATGAAGATATTTATACAATAGACAAAAGGTTAAAAATTACAATGTTAAATCACAACAATCAAATAAACAAGATAAACAAATAAAATCTAAAATAGAAGATACAGTTATTGTTGGTGGATGGGACCAGCGTCAGTGTTGACAGTGTTGATTTTCAATCATCCATTTCTTAACATTACTCTTAAATGAATAATAGGATGGGGACTCTCTCATTAATGGTGGTACATGGGGCGCACGCTCTCACTGGGTGAGCTAGAGGCCGCCCCTTTATTCATTTTTCAGTACCAGCCTTCTACTTGAATGTGCCTTATCTTTTCCAGTTGATGTCTAGCAGCACACCCTTCCATGTAAATATCCTACAATACAAGCAGAAAGAAATAGCTAGATTTTTGTTTTTAAAATATTAAGTTTAGATTCTAGATTTAATCTTTACTGTATAAAGACTCGCCCACTTAACTTACGTAACTGCTCTGAAAACTTCAGATTTTTTGCCACGGTAGACATTGTGTCAGCCGACCTTGTTTTGAAAGACCACATATCGGCAGAAAAGCACCCAGTCGCTAAATGTCACAACCATTTTGTCTCTTGAGAGCGGAGAGAAGAGAAAGATGGCGGAGGGAATTTTTCTGCACAGACCTGACGACAGCAGAAAGATTTTAACACCATGATCATTATTAGACCGTGGCAATGATTTTAATCAAGGGAATTTGTCATCAACATTATGTGAACATTATTAATTAATTTCCTCTGAGTTTCCTCTTCATGTCACTGAGCATTGAGATCACTGAGTGGGAAGTGATGCCTGGTAAGCTGCTAGGGCTGGGTATCGGTACAAAATTAAATATCAATTCCCTGACTTCGATACCGGTTCCTAAACTATGCTATATGCTATCAATTTTATTAAACAAAAAGAACTCACAACTTTAGACATTACAGCACAAATCTTTTTATGTATTTTTCAGCTCCTACTACGTGAGCCCTGTCGGTGCGTCACACAGACTTCTCCTGACATGTAACGCTCAACAGTCACAAGCATTATTAGTTATTGGTAGAAGCATGCTGCATTCTTATTGGCTCACTGACTCTAAAGAGATTTACTCTTTAGGTATTAAAATTGGGTCTTGAATGTTGAGGCATTTTTTGATACTCAATACTAAAAAGTATTGTATTTGGTACCCAGCCCTAATGCCTGCCCGGTGGTTCATTGCCTCTATATGTTTGTCTATTTATATGTTTTATATGTGAGGGTTTGTAATGTATGTTGTTGTTTGTTTGTTTGTCTGTCTGTCTGTCTGTGTGTGTTATGTTGCAGACTATAAGCGTGGGTTTGGAGGGCAGTATGGGGTAGAGATGGAGAAGCAGGACCATTGTGCCCTGGGCTATGAGCACAAGGAGAGCCTGGCTAAGCACGAGTCTCAGAAAGGCACAAACACTCCCCTGAACCCCTCAACCCTCGACCCCACATGTCATTTTAAAAATAATAATAATTAAAAAAAAAAAATCTCTCCTTATCACCCATCCTTTCCCAAAAATATCCCTCCTCCTAGCTTGTTACTCCTTCTTTGGCACCGTTCCTCATCCCCAGTAACGGCTGTTTTCTTTTAAGTGACGGACACGCCTTCCTTTCCTCACAGAAAGCCCCCATGAACCCTCACTGTTACACCACCCAGCTTTTTTGTTGCTATTTCTGTTTTATTCTTTATGTGCAGATCATTCCCTGCTTTCATTTTGGGCCAGGTGATGTTAATCAGTATACAGTTTCAAATTAATATCCCACAGAATGTCTGTGAAGGTGCTCATCCAGGTCATAATTAACAGTCGAGTATCTTTAACCGAGTCCAGGTGTGCTTGATTTTTAACCTTTCTTGGATCCGTGAACACAAGAGCAAAAGTTAGATGTGGAAATGTAGTTCTTCCTGTGGCATGACCAGTCCAATATGACATTATATCAGGTGTTCATAGCTTAATGTGGTGTATAGTAGGTCTGCACAATATGAACAAAATATGAGATATGTGATAATGTTGTTGAATATTGCGATATTACTGGCGATAAAATAACAGATATCAAAGTGAACTCCTGCTTTCAGTATTCTGCTAAAATACAACAAACTGTAGAATTTAAAACAAATGAAAGGAAATAACTTCTAACGTTCTTTTATTAAACAAATTGAAGATTGAATTGAATATAAAAGGCCCCACTAAAATAAATGACACTTAGATTTTAAAGTGCAGTTATCTAACACTAAAAAGAGTGTTTTTGCGATATGTCAGTTAGAGCTGGAACGATTCCAAATGTTGCTGTCTGATTCTCAGAAATAATTACTATTAACAATTTAATTGGCTCTTTTTAGTCAATTTAAAAAAATATGTATTTCTTTTATAAACAAATTAAAGTTTTGAACAAATCCAAGGATACATCTTTTAGTTATATCTGTCGTGTGACCCAGATAACATAGCAACACACACACAAAGCCAATGAAGAAAACAATGCCTCTTTTATTATTATATTGATTTATTACTGTATCCCTCATTTACATTTTTGTTCATTAGAACGTGTATAGGCTCAAGTGCCAAAACAATTTAAATAACAATAAAAATATATAGTCCAACCAATAAATCAACAGTTACCAGTCATACGCCTTAAGGCCTTAAAGAAAGCCTTCAGGCTAAAAAGAAACTGTGATAATGTAAAAACATTGAGAATTATGTAATAATTGTTACAGGCCTAGTCGCAGCCTTTCTGAATGTGTTTATTGCGCCAGTTGATATCGCGATGACGAAAAAACGATATATTGTGAAGCCTCAGTGAGTCACACATTTCTATAGCAGAATTTAACCTTCAATTAAATTTCAATTCAATTTTATTTATAGTATCAATTCATAACAAGAGTTATCTCAAGACACTTCACAGATAGAGTAGGTCCAGACCAGATAGAGTAGGTCTAGACTACACTCCAGAATTTACAAGGACCCAACAGTTCTAGTAGTTCCCTCCAGAGCAAGCAACAGTGCGACAGAGCCTTGAGTATATATCGCCTGGCCACCCCCCCCAACCACCACCCCTGCTGTTTCTAGCCACAACGCAGTTTTTGCTTCTCCATTCGTTTGTGCATGATGTCGTACGGCCGCAGTGCATCCTATCAAGACCTGCTGCTGTGACCACGCAGAGACATACAAGGCTGATCTTAAATGCAGAGATTGAGCCAAGATGGCTGCTTGACCCCAACTGTCTGGCTTATGAAACAATCCTCCTATCATTTCCCTCTGTTGTCTGCATTCAGTGTTTTCTGTATCTCCTCCCTACAGGTTTGCATGAGCTCATCAACCCGTCCCTCTGATTCCTGCAGTTCTTGTGTTTATCAGTTCTCGTGAAACCAACCACAGTCTCCGCTTCATCTTTGCAGACCAGAAAAGCTTCTAATCTACATTGCTATTAATAGTGTGCTGCAGTAAAGTTGAATGAAGAAGTAATAATGAATCAAACTAGTCCGGTAGTTGTTGTAAAAGGTCTGATGAGGCTGACTGTGGTTGGGCCACTAATGTTCATCAGAAACTGACTCCTTCTATCTCCTGTTTGTTACCAGATTATTCTAAAGGATTTGGAGGGAAATTTGGTGTCCAGAATGACCGGATGGATAAGGTACGAAGCGTTTGTGTTACGGCTGCTCAATTATAAGAAAAAAAAATCATAGTCGCAGCTATTTTTGGTCAATATTGAAATCAAGATGTATCACGATTACTCGGTGAGTTGTATAAAGATGATGCGTTCGTTGAACTAACACTGTTCGTATTAACAGTGAAAACATCTTGACCTGTGACATTTCCTTTTATTTATTTACAATACTTTTCCTGTTTAATTTTTTTTTCATTGAGACGCGAGACAAAATAAAGATTTTACTTACATAACATAATGTGCTGAATAATAGTTTTTTTTTTAATCACATACATAGTTTTTGTGATAATTAGTAGCCAAAATCGCCATTATAATTGTATTAATTGCCCTTGTTTGTTTGAGTTTTTGTGTAACATCTTTCTCTCTGGTTGGCAGAGCGCTGGGACTTTTGAGGATGTGGTGAAGCCGGCCCCAGCTTACCAGAAAACCAAACCTGTGGAGGCTGGTAAGCATTCATCAACATCAGCTGTGTTTTTCATTGTGTACCCTGGTTTAGTTGGTTCATGGTCCCTCTACTCTCAGGCTGTGGTCGACAGGTCCACTATATTGGTTGACGGGTCCACTATGTTGGTCGACGGGTCCACTATGTTGGTCGACGGGTCCACTATGTTGGTCGACGGGTCCACTATGTTGGTCGACGGGTCCACTATGTTGGTCGACGGGTCCACTATGTTGGTCTACGGGTCCACTATGGGTCGACAGGTCCACTATGTGGGTCGACAGGTCCACTATGTTGGACCTCCACTATGTTGGTCGACAGGTCCACTATGTTGGTCGACAGGTCGACTATGTTGGTCGACAGGTCCACTATGTTGGACCTCCACTATGTTGGTCGACGGGTCCACCATGTTGGTCGACGGGTCCACCATGTTGGTCGACGGGTCCACCATGTTGGTCGACGGGTCCACCATGTTGGTCGACGGGTCCACCATGTTGGTCGACGGGTCCACCATGTTGAACCTGTCACATTATAAAAGATATTTGAGGGTTGCTTCTTTTTTTTCTTTTGAGATTATTTTTTGGGTTTTTCCCCGCCTTTTAATTTTTGACAGGACAGTTAGGTGAGAAAGGACAGAGTAGGAAGACATGCAGGAAATCGTCACAGGTCGGATTTGAGGCATAAATCTCACAGTATATGTGCGCCTGCTCTACCATGAGCTAACCTGGCCATGAGGGTTGCTTCTAACTTGCATAATTTACCGCAGAAGTTCTCTGAGAATCTATTTTATATCGAAGCAAAGTTGGTTCGGGACCTTGTGATTTGGAATCAAATTGATTCGGTAAATCATTGGCTGGATCCCCAGCCCTACTGATCACATCATCTCTTCATTCTCCTTCGTGTTTTCTTCACTCAGCTGGCAGCAGCACAGGAAGCATCAAGGCGCGCTTTGAGAACATCGCCAAGCAGAAGGAGGAGGAGGACAGGAAGAGGGCCGAGGAGGGAGCGAGTGCGCCGACAGGCAAAGGAGAAGCAGGAACAGGAGGAGGCGCGCCGTAAGATGGAGGAGACGGCCAAGTCCCCCTCTCCGGTCCCGGCTGCCAGTCCCAGTCCCACTCCCAGCCCCGCTCCCCCGCTCCAGGCAGCCACCGCCCCGGCATACCAGGTCAGTCGCCAGGCTTTTTACAGCTCGTCTCTACCTGAAACGTTGCACTTTGTAACGTTGTTGTTGACACTTTTATTGCAACTAATTCACTTAATTTCCAATCTATTACCCTACAGTACATTTCTCGGTTGCACTTTACATTCCACCACGGTAATACGGTGGTAACAGTGGGGTAACAGTGTGGAAAAGAAGTGAAATATAGGTAATAACATGTAATTACAAGGTACTAACTGGGTAATGCATCACTGTAATAAGATGTAATGCTGGGGTTATAAGAAGGTAACAGATATAATAACATGCAATTACCAAGATAACAACTAGGAAAGGGTTTGATGCAAACCATATGTATATCTGGGTAATGGTAATAGTTATGTTAATATTGTAATAACATGATAATTATAATAATATAAGTTAAGATGTTTTCACTGTAATATAGCCTACTATCAGCAAGATACTTTCCAAATTAGATTAAACATATTGGAATGTAAAATTGGTAAATTCCCTATTATAATGTGGAAAGTCATCCACCCTTTATCTTACAAATATTTCCCTTTTTGTTTCAAGGTAATACTTTACAAATGATATGTTTAATCTTGTGACTTCTTACCTGGAAACATGTCTGGTAGTTTCTGTGTAATAACCATGAATCAGTGGTGCTAAACTGCCTGTTTCTATTTTATTACATGGTAATATTAGAATAACGTAGATATATGTAGATAACATGTAGATATTACTTGGAAATGCTTCTCTTCGCCTCTGTTCTTCTAACATTACTATGAAGTGTATCTTGTGCTGCATGAATGTAACCCTGAGCGATCTGACCAGCAGCTTAACACCTTCCACCATCAAGCACTGGACACCGGGATCATCGTAACTCGGTTTATTCAGACGTAGAACAGATGCTGCTGGTCACAGGCGCTCAGATCAGTTGACAAGCAGCTTGTATGTGAACACACTGACAAAATCCAGTCTCTCATGTCAGATCAACCAGCGATTGTTGTTCTAGTTTAAGGGTTTGAAACAGCAGACATTATTGGTTGATTATTGCATTTAGTGCAAACATACAACCTCCAATAAAATCATCAATTAAAAGTCGTTTCCTTTTTCTGTGTTAATGCTGTTGCATGGTGTCATGCCTGGATCATGTCCCAGCACACATTTACGTCTTAGTGGAGCCTTTAGTTTTAAGGTAGGAGTTGTTGATTTCTTTTGGGTGGAAGACGACCTCTTACTGGCATTAGTAGAAGAAAAGAAGTAATAACGCTGCAACTACCGATTATTTTCATAGTGACTTAATCTGTCAGTTATTTTCTCGATTCAAAGATGAGTTTTTTGGTCTCTTTTTGTTTCCCAAAAAGACCAAGATGACGTCCTCCAAGGTCTCGTTTTGTCCCCAACTCGAAGATACTCAGTTTACTGTCACAGAGGAGAGAAGAAACTAGAAAATATTCACATTTTAAAAAGCTGGAATGAGAGAAGTTTTACTTTTCTTTTTTCAACCAGTTTATCAAAATAGTTTGCGAATAATTTAATAGTTGACAGCTAATCGATTCATCTTTGCAACTCTAATAAATAAGATACTGAAGCTGATTGACACAAAAACTATTTTATTTTACTGGAAGTAGAGTTGTTGTTGTTGTTGTTGTTAAAGCGAACCCGTTTGCCTTGTCAGAAGACGGCCAGCGTGTCCCACGATGCCGCCGAGAACGGAGAGCCGCTGTACGAGGCGGAGCCGCAGATCCCCGACGCAGAGCCCGAGGACCTCTACCAGACCCCCGAGGACACGGCCGCGGCAGCAGGTGACCCCCCTTTCATCTGTGCTGTTGTATTCTTCACTGTTTCATAGTACTACAGTGTACCCGCATGGTCTTTTAAGGTCTTAAAAATGTCTTGAATATAAGGAAAATGTGGCTAAACTATTATATAGCATTTTCAGGATTGTACCTACATTTGAAGTTATTGCTAGAACATTAGCAAATGGAGAAAAGGTAGTAAAACATGGTATAAGTGTCTTTGTAGCCAGAGTCTGTCTGTCTCTTTTCTTGGACTAAAACACTAACGAGCTTAACTAACCAAGCGTCTTCCTCTTGCAGACGGCCAGCTGTACGAGTACGGCGAGGACCTCGGGTTGACGGCGGCCCTGTACGACTACCAAGCAGGTGAGCCTGACAGCTGGGAACAGCGTGGCTGTCGGGACGCAGAATGAAAGGCCTTATTTACACCAGCATTTATAAAAGAGAAGGTGTCAACAGAAATCAATCACCTGAATCAGGGCTTTGCTTCAAGGTTCCGTGCATTGCTTTCACATAGTTATATCTTAGTGTCTACTTCGCCCACAGCAGTCCCACCAATCGGTCCCAAAACGTCCCAGTTAGAGAGGAAATGCCCACATTGCCCAACATATTCTTTATAAATCTTTACAATCATTCCCTAAAAGAACAAAGCAGGCCTGCCTTGTTCACGTCCACATTTTCTTAAAAAATGTTCAAACTGTTTCAGCGAGTAGCTTGCTAGCTCAACGCTGGCTTGAGAACAGCAACACACAGAGAGCAATAATAATAAATAAATAATAAAGAGAAGTCTAAGAGCAGTAGTTATTATCC
>JABXJD010000421.1:0-52500 GCA_013375575.1 Percina caprodes
AACAAGTTTATATAAAACGTCATCATGTTGTAAACCAATCAGCTGTTAAATCAGCTGAGAGGCCGGCGTTTCCCAGCATGCTCTGGGTCCACCTGGTCTTGCAGTCGGTGAAAAGCAACCGCGCTGCCTGCGTCTCAGAACTCGTGAGATTCCCGTTGCCCGTGTGCATGACGTCAGAGCAAGTCGGGATCAAGTCGGACAAATCTAACCGACATGCAACGGGCGCCGATCGCCGGTGATCCATTCTGCGCAGACCTGGCTCATCTCGAACGGGCCTATTATCTGAAGTGCCACCATAGACTCTGTAACACTTTTTTGTGGGGAAAAAAATGCCATGGTTACCTTGTTTCATGCCATTCTAGCGTGATATAGAAAGCCTGCAAGAAGACTTGTGCCAGTTCTCATTAATATTCAATGAGCCAAGCTGCTTGACTCTGATTGGCTAAAAGGTAGCCAATAAGAGCCTGGCTAACAGCAACACTGCAACTGTGTGAGCTCATGAACAGTAATGAGCTCAGGCAACATGTCAGACCAGCTGTTGTCATTGGCCTGATTTCTCTTATTTCTTTTCATTGGCTAGAGCTGACAGAGGAGGTAGCGGTTCATCTACACACACACACACACACACACACACACACACACACACACACACACACACAGACCTGACCTATTTCAAAAGATGCAAGTAAAATCTTTTGTGTGGCAGGGCACCTTTAATTTGTTGAGTGTGACTGAATCACATTGTAATGTCCATCGTAGGCTTGAAAAATGTGGCATTAGGCAGCATGTAACCTTATTGTCTGTTGCCATGATGATATTGTAGCATATGTACAAAGGTGACTCAACATTCTGTAAAAACACATTTCTGGCCGTTATTCAACGACATAACGTGGGAACAGAAGGTGAGAAGTTCGGGTGGAGACGGAATTGGTGACTCAATCTTAAAACAAGTGATTGTTTAGATCTGTGAAGCATCCACATCCAGCCAAAAATACACTTAATACACTAATATATACACACTAATATATACACACTAATATATACACACTAATATATAAACACTAATATATAAACACTAATATATACACACTAATATATACACACTAATATATAAACACTAATATATACACACTAATATATAAACACTAATATATACACACTAATATATAAACACTAATATACACACACTAATATATACACACTAATATACACACTAATATATACACACTAATATATACACACTAATATATACACACTAATATAAACACTAATATATACACACTAATATATACACACTAATATATACACACTAATATATACACACTAATATATACACACTAATATATAAACACTAATATATACACACTAATATATAAACACTAATATATACACACTAATATATACACACTAATATACACACACTAATATATACACACTAATATATACACACTAATATATACACACTAATATATAAACACTAATATATACACACTAATATATACACACTAATATATAATATACACACTAATATATACACACTAATATACACACACTAATATATACACACTAATATATACACACTAATATATACACACTAATATATACACACTAATATACACACACTAATATACACACACTAATATATACACACTAATATATACACACTAATATATAACACACTAATATATACACACTAATATATACACACTAATATACACACACTAATATACACACACTAATATATACACACTAATATATACACACTAATATATACATACTATAAACAGAAACAATATAGAGGCATGAGTGTAATGAGTCCAATAAAAATTATTTAAATGTGGAACATAGTGCAAAGGATGCTGGGATAAGTAGTATTAAGTTATTATATTATAATATGAACATTATGAACAGTTCACATCAAAATCCAAATAGACCGTTAATATTAAATCAATGTGTGTGTATACAGTCGATGATGCAGCCCCGCCCTTTGTGACGTCAGCACTGGCAAAGAACGGGATACTGGGAGAGCCGGAAGAGCCGCGAGATCACGACTGCTGCTTCTCCATCAACGCTTCAGGTGTGAACGGACGAGCTACATCCACCAGGGGGATTTCTTCCAAAAGTAGTATAGCCTGTGGTCGGAGCTACCTTTGTCGTTGACGGTGAGTATTAACACTTTAAAAGGAGGATATTAAAACGTCTAACGTTACCTGTGAAAACCTCACCGAGCTCATTGCTGTTGGCTTGGCAACGTTAGCTTTAGCCAGCTAGCTAAACTGGGAAATCTGGAACAGGAAATACCACAGCTACCACTAGTAACGTTATCCCGTTTCTGGAGCGAAGTTAAACACATTTGACTGCTGCTTTTCACTTAACGTTGACTCCCTACGTGTGGACATAACCATTATTAGCGAGGTGGACACCCTGTTTTCCAAAGCTTGTCTGTTGGTTAACGTTATAACCGTTAAAAAAAGACGGTACGCACAATGCACAGTGAGCCGATGTGCAGGAAAAAACACACGAATGCTTAATTAACTGCGTTTGAATAGGGATAAATATACGTACATCTGTGGGAATTATGTTTGTATGTGTCCTTATCCACTTTGGTTGAAGCTAACTAACCGACATTAACTTAAGCAATGGTTAACGAGCTAACTTGTGTCCTAACCACACGAAAAACGTTAATGCATTAGTTTAACGTAACGTTAATTCTACCAGATACTCTGACTTTATTCACACCTCACAGTCACACCTTCTTGCACTGTTCTTCACCAGGCCTGGTTGGGTTTTGTATTTTGGGTGTGGTTGTGGTGTGGGAGATACCCTGTCATGTACAGTAACAGCCACACACAAAGTTGGGACTCGCCAGGCTGCTTCCTGGTCTGGGGACGTCCCCTCGCCCCTGGTTCTCTCTCCAGAGGTGAAGGGAGCCACGTCTCTTGCAGCCTCTGAAGCCACGTCTCCTGCAGCCCCTGATTCAACACAGATGCTAATTGCCCACATTGAGCTGAGTCAGTCAGTTATTGGGATTTAGTACGGAAAGCTTTGGTTCCAGTTCGATGCTTGAGGTCACTTGAGATCACCCAGAACCAGATAAACTAACCCACTTCATCATGTAGCGCTGCAGCTTATCAGTTACAGGTAAGGTAGGGATGAGGGGAAAAAAGCATACAGCATAGTATCGCAATATTTTAAGTGGCAATACGGTATCAATGCACAGGCGCCACGTATGGATCTTTAGTTATATATTTAGTTTGTCTGTTTGACAATCCAGTTTTGCAGCAATAAAATTGAAGTGATGTGAACAAACAGAGAAATGTTTCTTTTTATATGAAACAGACGTTGACAACGTTTCCTTTTGGGGACGTCATTTGAAATTGGGGAAAAATTAGAAGTTGGAAAAAAGGATATGAATTGCAATATATTGCAATATGTTTAAAATCCCACTAATATCATATCGTGGCATAAGTATCGTGATGATATAGTATCGGGAGGCGTGTTTAAAATCCCAATAATATCATATCGTGGCATAAGTATCGTGATGTTATAGTATCGGGAGGCGTCTGGTGATTTCCCCCTAAGGTGAGGCAGCAGTGGGTTTGCTGTATATTTTCATTTAGAGGTAGAGCTGCAAACTGGAACCTGTGTTTCAATGTTTTTGTGTCTAAGTGACTGAAACTGGTCTGGTATTACGCAAGAAAGAAGCTTCAATGTTGTAACATTGTTGGGCAATTACGCACCTTCAATTTCCATCCACTAAAAGCTGTTTTGCCACTGCCATACTCAGATTATTGGTCTGACAACATGGAAAGGATCCCCATAGTGGTTCAACCTTTTGTTAAGTATTAAGATCCTTTTGTTTAACATAAAACAATTTTTTTAGAAAATCCCTAGTTGGCAATTAATTTAATAGTTGACAACAAATCTATTAATCTTTGCAGCTCTGTTATAAACCAACAATTATACCCTTATATAACAGATAGGAAGCCAACGTAAAGACCTCCGTACTGGAGTGATGTGATCACTTTCTAGGTCTCAGCGAGGACTTGAGCAGCAGCGTTCTGAATTTAATATCATTGTGAATGAAATATATTTGGCTTTAGGGCTGATGGTTGAACAGAAAGATGCTCTTAAGATGTCACCTTGGGCTCTGAGAGTGGGGATGGAACTTATTTCTCTATTTCTTACATTTTTAAGAAGATTAATCGGCACTGTAAATAGTTGCAGCCCTAAATGTAAGAACACAATCTTTAGTCCTTGTTCTCTGCAAGCTGAAGATCAGCTCAAGCTAATATGAGGCGGAGATTGCCAAAACCAGGGTGGAAATCTCCAATGTTTCCTAAATCCTCACATTGGAAAAGCTGGAACCAGAGAATGATGGTAGTTTACAATTGGTAAATGAATAATAACTTAAATAAATAGAATACTTAAATAAAATGGAAACATATTATCTAAATTTGACGGATAAATAACTTTTTCCAGCTCTATTTGAAAGGAAAAAAGTATTAATTTCTTGTTTTTCAGTGTGTGTTGCAGTAAAGATGTGGAAGGCAGCAGCAGGACAGTCAGTCAATGTGGCTGTAAATGAAGAAGGGGACGACTGGGAGACTGACCCCGACTTTGAGGTAGCTCATCATCATCATCATCTTCTTCTTTCCCCGTTTAGTTCTCCTCACTCCACACATGCTTCACTCTTCTCACCACCATTTTTTTTTGCCCTTGCCAAAAAAACCTTTTTTGTTTTGTGTTTTTTTCTGGATTTCTAGAATGACGTGTCGGAGACGGAGCAGCGCTGGGGGGCCAAGACGGTGGAGGGCTCAGGACATCAGGAGCACATAGAGTAAGGAAGCAAATCATTCTTCCTTAGGTATTAGCATGCCCGGACTTCTGCTGTATGAAGGTATGAAGCCCTGGATGTTTAAAACATTTGGCTCCACCCAAACCTTCATGCAGCAGAAGTCCGGGGGTATGCTTCAAATATGGCAGCATTTCAGTACTTTTCAAGCTATTTGATAAGATAATGCCTAAAAGTCTGTACACCAACATCCTGATTTGTATCAAATCCTTCTCCAACTGGACACAACGCATGTTTAGGATGACTCATTTTCACTCCTGCCACCTAAAAAGAGGCAAACATTGTCTTATGTTCCTTTTTGTATTTTTTTTGAACAACATAGGTAGGAATTTGGCATGAACACCATTACTAATGTCAAAACCTATTTTTGTTATACTATGCTGGAGTAGAGTTCACAGAAAACATGTTTAGCTGATAATTCTGCTACATTTGAGTCAAATTGACATAATTATCTGGGCCGAGGATCCTCAACAGTTCCAAGTATATGTGGCCTTAAATTCTCTGAATTGAATATTAGGCCAACACAAACACGTTAACTTGATTATATTAGATTTCTTGACAAACCTAAAAGATCGTTTGACAAAACGTTTGGCGCTGGAGCCCCGGAAGTCAGCCTCCCCCGCTCCGCCCCTGATTAAATGCAATGTTTAAAGCCCTGGAATGTGTCCCCTAACTCTTTTCTTCCGTGGCATAGTATCCACAAGCTGCGCGACACAGTGTCAACAGAGCACACCAGCTTGAGGAAGAAGGAGTTGGACAAAATGCCCAAGGCCTCACATGGATATGGAGGAAAATTTGGAGTGCAGCAGGACCGCATGGACAAGGTAAGAGGGACCACAAAGGAAGCTGGAATAGACTAGTTTGTTTTTTTTTGCTTTCAGACATGTTTTGCCCTTAAAAAGAGCCGTGTCCCAGATTTATGGCTGCGTTGCGGGATAAAGTGGTGACTATACAAAAGTGATATTGAAGTTGACCAAACCATCTCACCCAAAGCTCCATTTAGTAGCTGTTCTGGAGCTTTCATCAGCAGATGGATCTCAATCTGCTACTAAATGGCCCTTTTAGGAGTGATTGTTTTGCCAATTTGTTTCCAGGTAAAGCGCTTTAAAATGTTTAGCGTGGATTTTTACTGCAAAATCACAAAAATCATTGTAAGTCAATTATGCATCAGTTACACCTGGCAATAGAATGTGTCTCCAGTGTCCACTATGAGTTTCGATCTCTGTGTCCAGCTCAAACAACCGAACGTCGCTCTCTTCTTTACCGTCTCCTCCGACTGCAGCTGTCGGTTGCTCACGACAGGACAGGCAGCCGATGTTACTGTTCTAGTAATGTCTAGCCTCGGGAAGGAAGTTGTTTTGGTGGAACGTGAACGCTCAAAAGTTGTTTTAGTCGCGCAACAGATGGATTTACCCTGCAGAGATCTGAGGAGCAGGTAACCATAGTCCTGAGAAATCCACCAGAGGTTAGAACGCCAAGACAAAGAAAGAGGAAGGTGACGGACATCCGGCCAAAATGAGGGATGTCTCGTATAAAGACTAGATTTAATGTAACACACATGCAGTCAAACACTTCTCTTTCTGGTTTCAGTTTGGCTGTAGCTCACATTGTTGACTGTTACTTGATCTCTGGATCAATGAAGTGTGTAGCGGTGCATCACCACAGTGGAGGTGGTGCCGCCAACACAAACCTCAGGTCAATCTGTACAATGATTTTATTTTTTATTCTGAATATGTTGCCTGTGTACAGCTGCACTACAGTTCAATAAGTGTGAGTTGAAAATAGCTAGACGGATGAAATCTCATGATGCTGGTTGTATTTCTTGCACATTTTTTCTTTGAAGGCTGAAACTACTTTTGTAGCTGTAGCCTTTCCTGCAGCTAAAGCTATATCCTGGTTTGTATTACAAAAAAATCTACCATTTTGTAGCTTTTCATATTTTGAAAGAGGCCTTTTAATAAAAAATCTAAGAAGCCAATTTAATTTCCACAAATCTAAATGAGCTCAGAGTCCTTTGAGCCTCTGCAGCAGTTTTTCAAATGTTCATCCAGCCTGTGTGTTTGTGTGAACAGGCCGAGTCAGTTGGGGCCATTTCACACTCAATAATCTTTCCTGGCAAGCGACTCTGGCCACCCTCACCTTTTCTCTCTTTCTCTCTCTGAGCTGTGTGGTCAGTGTAGCATGAATGTGATGACCGAGCACTGTTTACACCACACTATGTGCATCTGTGATGAGTCAGATGTCACCACTTCAAACCGCTGGTGGCAGTTTCCAGCTGTACTGCTCTTTTCATGACCCCTTCCCCTCCTCAAATGTTCCCTTATTGTCCTTTTTTATATTTTTGATTGTGTATTTTTTTTTGTGTGTGTTCTTCACAGTCTGCTGTCGGTCATGACTACCAGAGCAAGTTGTCCAAGCACTGCTCCCAGACAGATACCTCCAAGGGCTTTGGAGGGAAGTTTGGAGTGCAAGCTGACCGAGTTGACCAGGTATTTTCTATGGCTGACACCACCTTTTTGACAGTGCAGACAACATCGTTTTGATTTCAAACATGATTTTTGTTGATTTTGTGAAATGGCATGCTCCCTCTGAAGGAAACAAAACACACCTGGGCTAAGGCAGTGCCAGGAAATGTTCTACTCGTTAGTATATCATTTTAAGGTGAACCCGCTTTAAGGTTTTATTAGTTTCCTGGATAACGGCAACAGTTAATTACAGTATCCCATAAAATAATTTGATGTACTGTGTCTGAGTGTAGAGCTGTAACAATTCCAAATTTAGCTGCACAATTAATTGTTTCAGATATATTTGTAAAGAAATTAGACGATTATGTAATGATTGTTGAAAGCGTCTCCAGTGTATAAAGTGTATAAAGTATTTCTGATTCTGAGTGCCTCTGTAAAAGCTGTCGAAGCTGTCACTTTTAGCTTTAAAATCAAGAGTAATTGCACTAGGTTGGTTCACATGCAGTCAGACGATCGAGCGCAAACGCAGGTCTTAGTACTGTTGTTCTTTCAGGCTGCAGAGGTGGGCACAGACCCCCCACACCCCACCCCGACATAGCGCTGCTGTGTCATGTAACCTTCAATCAGATTTGTCAGTCCGTTTTGAGGCGGTGTTAGGGTTCCGTACAGGAAACATGAAACCTCACCGTCTCTATCGCTGCCACAAAACAGTTAAAAAAAAACACCAAAACACAGACACTGAACTCCCCGGGAGTCTGTGTAACAGCTGTCTGTTTCTTGTAACAACAAAACCACTTTCTCTCTTGGCGGACGTGGAGATCCATAAACGATCTGATGGAAAACCCTAATTGTGAAGTATAAAGTCTACTTCAATTCAATTTTATTTATAGTATCAATTCATAACAAACGTTATCTCGAGACACTTTACAGATAGAGCAGGTCTAGACCACACTCCATAATTTACAAGGACCCAACAGTTCTAGTAGTTTCCTCCAGAGCAAGCAACAGTGGGACAGTGGCGACTTGTGCTACATTGGGGGGGTTCAATAACACAACGAGACGCCACACAAATGGGCACCCCCACCAGCGAGTCACTCCGGCATCGAGTAAGTAGTCAGTAGAATAATTGTTTCTTCTTCCTCTCTCATTCCAGTCAGCGGTTGGGTTCGAGTATGCCGGGAAGACGGAGAAACATGCTTCGCAGAGAGGTGATGTCTCAACTTGTCTTTTTGCATGTCTGCTTCAGCTCCAGATCACCTGTAGTTTAGTTTGACAGACTTCTCCAAATAGATCCCGTACCTGATCTGAGCCTTTGTTCATCATCTTTTATCAGCCAGTTAGGTTTTGCTAACTAAATTGCCTGTAGGAGACAGTTTGATGAGCATCTGGCTGACGTACCACGTGTACTCCTGTTGTGCTGATCAGAAGCTGCTTGATCTCTGTTTTATAGACCGACCAAAATATGTTCATGGTGTTGTTTTATATTTGTTTTACTGGCATATTATAAGTAACATTGCAGTTTGTAAGTATTCTGAGTGACATTTTTTTATTTTCGTGGCTCTGTACTTCTGCACAAGTTGCTTTAAAGTGTCTTAACAAACGTATTAGGTTAACATTGTCAAATTGCAGCCCTTTTTATCTCTTTGGGAGGATGTGAATGGAGCTCAACAGTCACAGCCCATTTTGAATGGCTGTTCTGTAAGATTTTACCTGTTCAATGTCGCCATTGGCGTTTCATTAAATGTTGATTTAAAGAGTTTTAAGCCTGGAACCAAGCCAACTAGCTAGAAGAGGGATTATGACTAAAACCTTTTGATTCGGCGCAAAAGAACATTTTGAAAACAGGCAAATGTACAAGACCGTGTACATAAACGATCATAAACAGACTTTAATAGTAGCAGCTCGCTCTAGCCGTTCGCGGGTGCGGTAAACATTTTCATGGTAACCTCGAGCCCCATCAATCAGAGGCGCCGCTGTTACGCTTAGGATTGTGGGTAGTGTAGTACTTCTCCATGACATTGCTAATAAAACATGTTTTTCTTTAAACAAGGTTGATTTTATACAGACTTGTAACTTTTACAGAGCAGAAACTTTTGTTTCACTAATCTGGTAGCTCGTGGTCAGTCTACTTCGGATTGTTTGGAGCCGTTTTCAACCTTTTTTTAATATTAGAAATATGGGATGTCTAAATAAGTGCTTTTATTGAATAAAAACTGCAAAATTGGAAGAAAACATCAAAAACCTAGGAAAAATTGAACAAAAAGTTAGGGATGAATGACAAAAACATCTGAAAAAGCTAATAAAACGTTGAAACACCCCCCACAAAAACAGTAACGGGAACACCAAAAGGGATTTTTTTTCATGGTTGTGAGGAAGACAACACAAGAGATAGTATAATTTTAGACATCCTTGTGGAGAAAACAAACAGGACTTTTACTTCCAGAACCACACTGTTGAGCTCCATCAATCAGATAAAGATGTGAACACATTAAGATTAAAGCTTAAGCCTTTATTAGGTCACTGTAACATTTGAGGTTCAATGTGCTGAAATAGAGCCAAAACAAAAATACTCATAAAGACACTTTGCACTGCACTGTGTACAGCGTTACGGTGACCCCAGTGCTTTGGGAGTCGCCTCTGGCTTCCTAGCTTTTAGTATTTTAAGGCTGCATTCCCCATGACCCCATACTGTCATCACCTTGTGTTGCATTCATCCCCTGCACACGTGCAGAACATCTGCCCAATTCCAACAGTTCCTCAGTAGTGTCACTGACTACTGTTTACATGCACGTAGTATTTCAGCAATATTCTGACTAAGCTGTTTTATATGGTTAATGAAAGTAAAAAAATCCACTTATATTCCTGTTTACTTGCAGCTGTCTTTAAAAAAAAAAAAGAAAAAAGAAGTTAACAAATGTCTCAGTAGTGGGGGACCGTGCAAACACAGCTTCCCTCTTTCATTCTTTCAACCAGCATCTTGAAAAAGTCGGCATTGTGGCATGCATCTCTACCACAGCCTCGCAAACTGTTGGCAACCATAGCAAGCCGTAAACAGGCAAGAGGCCATAAACTCTCGCAAACTGCTGTAAAAACACTGATTGAGACACAGATTCTGAATGAGTTGTATACATGTCCAAGGAATGCTAATAAAACCCACATAATACCGGCATATCCCACATGTCTTACTCGAAAAATGCTAAATTCCAAATAAAAAGGCCTTATTCAGAATATCCAAACAGAATATGCTGTTTACATGAACTGTACCTAATTTTGAATATTGTCATATTCAGAATAAATGTTGAATATTAGTGTGCATGTAAACGTATTCAGTGTTTAAGAACAGTTTTCCCTACAAGCAGGCCAGCTCATGGTCTAAGTCTCCTTCAAGGAAGTGGATTTTAAAAACAGAATGACACGATGTGTGATAATGAAGGTTTCTGTCTTAGCACCGGCTACTGCTGGTAAATGTTAATGAGGAATTTGGAATTGGGCTGCTTTGTGACCACTGCTTCCATGCTGCTTCACGCTGACCTTTGACCCTTGCCCTCCACCCCCACTCCCCTCCCTTGCTTTGCTGTGTAGACTACACCACTGGGTTTGGGGGGCGATACGGCGTGCAGGCAGATCGTGTCGACCAGAGCGCAGTGGGCTTCGATTACCAGGGCAAAACCGAGAAACATGATTCCCAGAAAGGTTTGTGTAGATTTCCTGCCATGTGGCCTTCCCATTAACCCAGAGAGATGTGGAGAAAACATGGCTGATGGATACACACTAACGCACACACGCAAACAACTTGGCCGAACTCAGAGCACAGCTCCACGTTGGTCTTGACTATCGTGTTATTTTGCATTTCTTCCTCTTCCTCCATTCCTCAGCCTTTGCTTGCTTATATAATGTTACAAAGGCTTTGTTTTCCTTTTTAGCTTTCTCAGTTGCAGGAGTGATGTAATGTTAAGTGCTAAATAATACATGATTCTTAATATAGTGTTTTAAGATACAGTACACCTTTCTCAGAGGACTTAAGAACATTGGCGTCTAATGGACATAGGTGGTCATTTCCTTTCTGAAATGATGTCTTCTTTAATGTGTTCCTCCATCCTCGGCTCAGATTTCAGGTGATTGGAACATACCAGCACCCTCTCGTCTGTTGCTGGTCTTTGGCTTGGGTATGATCCAGCTGGTTTTCTGGGGGGATTAGGATATTTTAATTTGGTATACTTTTTCCTTTTAAACATGCCCCTGTTGGTTTTTCATCCAATTCTCTGTCTTTCTCTTCTTAAAATGGCAGAGACACAACTGAAATATGCTCCTAGTTTGTGTTCGTATGTAAAGTTGACACTTTGACAGGATGAAACATGTTGTCATGATATCTTAAATAAACTGTACAGAGTGGAAAACTATTGATTTATACCAAAGTCAAATCTCATGAGAAGTATTTGCCGCTGAAAGACTTGTGTGCAATGCTCCACTGCTTCCTGTCTTAACTTTGGATTTATCTCCCCCGTCTCCCCCTCCTTTGCTCTGGCCACCGGCAGATTACACCAAGGGCTTTGGCGGCAAATTTGGTGTTGAGACCGACAAGGTGGACAAGAGTGCTATGGGCTTTGAGTACCAGGGCAAAACTGAGAGGCACGAGTCCCAGAAAGGTTGGTATCATCACAAGAACACCCCCGCTTGTTATGAGAAATACATTGTCATTGTTTATGAAAAAAGTAGAACCTCTCAGACTCCAGCTTGTTAATGTGACTATGTTCTAGTTCCTTCTCTCCTGTGACAGTGAACTGAATATCTTTTGAGTTGTGGACAAAACGAGGCATTTGAGGACGTCATCTTGGACTTTGGGAAACTGATCCACGTTTTTCACCATTTCCTGACATTTTAGAGAACAACTAATCGGTTAATCCAGAAAATAATCCACAGATAAATCAACAAGGTCAATAATCGTTAGTTGCAGCCTTTTAAAGATGAATACATTTTAGATTTGGTCAAACTAGAGTAAATCCCTCATCATGCCAGTGTGATAATAATAATAATAATAGTCATAAACAGTTGGCCCTCTGTTTTCATGTAGTAATATTCCCATAGAGTACATCATGTCTGTTCATTGAGATTAGGGCTGCAACTAACGGTTATTTTCATCGACGATTAACCTGATGATTATTTTGATTAAACAATTAGTTGTTTGACGTCCTCAGATGTCTTGTGTTGTCCCAACTCAAAGATATTCACTTTACTGTCACAGAGGAGAGAAGACACTAGAAAATATTCATATTTAAGAATCTGGAATCAGAGAATCTTAAATTAATGACTCAAACCGATTAATTGCTTCTCAAAATAGTTGGCAATTAATATAATAGATGACAACTAATCAATTCATCGTTGCAGCTCTCATTGAGATATACTCTTTCTGTGATTTAAAAAGTTATCGGCATTTTTGCTTGCAGCTTGTTGTGATCAGTGCAAACTGTGGCGCTGTTTTCAGTAAGTTTGAGTATCCCGAGGGCCTGAAGGAGTCGCGCCTCATATCAGTCCCGACTTGTCTGGGCTGTCGGTTGCAACACAGCAGAGCAGCTTTTCCTGTAGCCGCCTGTCTGACACACCTGCACGGTCTTTACTGGCTCGTTCCAGATACAGGCTGGTGTCGGAAGGCGTAGATTTCCTCAAGTATTTCCCACAATGCACCGGCTTATGTTTGCATATGTGGCGCTGGCTGATAAGTGGGTGACTTGCTGATAAGCCTGCGCAAAAGGATTTTAGTTCTGCACACATGAACTGCTTGAAATGAATTGTTGCTGAACATTTACGTCGTGCAGCTGCTCCACTGCCATGAATTAGTTAAAGTGGCACAATGAAAATATGAAATAATATGATAGTTGTTTGATTATATTTATATTTGATTATATATTTTATAAGCATCACTTACTGTACATCACAGAGACGTGTTCCAGTTTAAGTCTACAACTTTACACGTTTTTTCACCTTTCATTTTTACTAGTATTGAGCTAACTTTTGCCTTTTGGACAGTCAGTGCTTTTCAGACATTAGTGGATATTCCCCCGCAACAATTATTACATAATTGGCATGTATTCTTTACATAATCACGGTTTAACCATGGTTGTTAATAATAATAATAATAATAATAATAATAATAATAATAAATGTAATTTGTAATGCACTTTATATTTGAACAAATCCCAAAGTGCTACATGATAAAAACAGATAAGAGCTAAAATAAAAACACATGGAGAGCATGAAAATAAAAAAATAAAATAAAAAGAATAAGGAAAAGGGCAAGAGATCAGTCAAAAGCTCTCCTTTACTTAGCTGTGTGTGTAATGTGTTTCTGCAGACTATGTGAAGGGCTTTGGAGGCAAGTTTGGCGTGCAGACGGACAGACAGGATGCCTCTGCGCTGGGATGGGACCACCAGGAGAAACTACAGCTTCACGAGTCCCAGAAAGGTACCGGTTCTGATTTGGTTTCTATGGGTTTTAGGAGACGTGCAAAGTTCCAGCAGGAACCGTCAAAGTATAAACCGCTAAAGGGATCCCACTGGCAGTCAGTGTTTGTGGCTATGGGATGTCCCTACCCTCATAAATATTGTATCCTTTAAAACCACAAAGACTAATCAATTAATTGTCAATTAATCACACACTATTTTGATTTATTTGTTTGAGACCCTTTTTTTTTTTTTTTTTTTTACGAAAAAACATCTGATTCCAGCTTTTTTAAGGTGAATATTTTCTAGTTTCTTCTCTCCTCTGTGACGTAGACTGAGTGTCTTTTGAGTTGTGGACCAAACAAGACATTTGAGGACGCTGTCTCGGGCTTTTGGGAAACACTTATCCACCTTTTTATCCTTTTTCTGACATTTTAAAACCAAACAAATCATTCACAATGAAAACACCCGTTATTTGCGGCCCTGTTATCCTCAGTGTTCAAGTCTACAGCAAATCCTTCCATTTATCAGACTAATCATGCCAAGCTTGTCAGCTTTTATACTCTACTCGATATAGGTTTCATGAACAAGTTCATTGTAAATATATCACATGTACTGATGTATAAGAAGTGGCTGATGGATAATACAATTTTTATATATATATAATCTGAATGTCTGCTCAGTACGTCTTTTGTATTTACTTTTGTTGTAAATCTTCCGACAGCTGTTACCGTTTTCTACATAAAGTAAGCTGCACACACGTTTCTCTTGATTTGACTTTTTCTAGAACTTTGAACGGGGAAAATATCGACCAAACCTCGGCCTTTATAAGCTTTGAGTCTGCTTTGAGTTTAGCACACGATTTGTATTCACTGTGAAGCCTTTTCTTCCTTCTCAGCTCTGATGTGGTTTTGCTGTAGCTTTGGATGTGGTCTTTCAAAGGTTAACAACTTCCTCAATCTGCGGGTAAAAAAAAAAGGCTTTGATAGAGGAAGTGAAACCACAGCTCAGATTTATATTTGCATGTCGGGCCTTTAGCTGGTGTTGACTTTCAGAGCCAAGTTAAGTGCAGTAAAAAATCAAGTTGCATAATGTTGCATGCTTACCAACATCACAAGCATTTTAAACGCCTTTTGTTCTCTTTTTAGATGAGCAGATTAGACATTGTAGAAGCTGAGAAAAGCCTCTTTCAGAAGGCCGATCATTGTTGCCTGCATTGATCTGCAACTTTCTAACTTTGCAAAACTCATAATCTGAGAGTTAAGGCCACATTATGCAGCAACTGACCAATCACTTCACAAACTCGTCTCTCTGCATTTGTACTGTAACTCGCAGCAATGGAGGCATTGTTGTTTCAGAGAAGAGGCGAGATGAAAGAAACTGAAATTGTGATTGAGTTTTGAACCTTGTCCGATGAGCCAAAGTCTCTCTTTACCCTCATTCTGTGCATTTTGAATACAGTTCTGTTTGTGTTAAACACACAACTAAATGCTCTTTTATATTTTCAAACCTATTTATTCACCAGTGTATAGCCAATTATATTTCCAATAACACATTTTTTATGCACATTTTGAAGTATGTCATAAGAAACGCTGTATAAAAACGGAAATATTTGATTGAAATTTGTCTTTCGCGGAAAAACGTTTTTACACTCTTGAGGTGTTTTTTGTCTCTTTCCTTCAAACAGTCAATTCATTAAATGGGACATGGCAACACATTTGCCAAATAAGTTCTGACGTAGCGAACATTTAACTCACATGACTGATCAGCTGTTTCTGCTGTTGGCAGACGGCATGAAACATGGCCGACACTAGATGTGATTAAAGACCCCTCTTCATTTTTTCCCGTAGATGGGTGTGATGGCCAGTGTGACTTGTTTTGTTTCCGGTTAGCACCCTCTACTCTGTTTACTAGCACATACCAGCCATGCGTAGCCTATAGCGCCAACTTCTGACCAAACTACGCTGTAGCTGAGTTTATTCGCTCCAAACCAATTGATTGAAATGCGCCTAATTCACATTTATTTGGTAAGAATTTGCTTGACAGTTGAATGGAAACACAGCTATTGATGACAAACCTTTGGCCCCACTAAGGCTTGTGTGTGCACAAATATGCACAACATTTTTAGCTTTTTTGTATATATATATATATATATATATATATATATATATATATATATATATATATATATATATATATATATATATATATATATATATATATATATATTTTTTAAGATTATTTTTCAGGACTTTTCCATTTTTGATAGTGACAGTGGATAGACAGGAAAGGGGGAGAGAGATGGTAGGGTGACACGCAGCAAAGGGCCGCAGGTTGGACTCAAACCCGGCCACTGTGACGGACTCCACTCACATTTTTTCATTTTCATTTCATTTATTTGTTTATTTGAAAAAGGGACAATGTACACTGATCAACATTCGAAGCAAATGTAAGCGTACCCGAGTTAGCCATAGGCTAATTTTCATCTGCAGTCCCCTAGCCAGATGTTATTAGCCATCCTAAAATAATAAACATCCTAAAATAATAAACAGTTATAATACAATGAAGATATTTATACAATAGACAAAAGGTTAAAAATTACAATGTTAAATCACAACAATCAAATAAACAAGATAAACAAATAAAATCTAAAATAGATGATACAGTTATTGTTGGTGGATGGGACCAGCGTCAGTGTTGACAGTGTTGATTTTCAATCATCCATTTCTTAACATTACTCTTAAATGAATAATAGGATGGGGACTCTCTCATTAATGGTGGTACATGGGGCGCACGCTCTCACTGGGTGAGCTAGAGGCCACCCCTTTATTCATTTTTCAGTACCAGCCTTCTACTTGAATGTGCCTTATCTTTTCCAGTTGATGTCTAGCAGCACACCCTTCCATGTAAATATCCTACAATACAAGCAGAAAGAAATAGCTAGATTTTTGTTTTTAAAATATTAAGTTTAGATTCTAGATTTAATCTTTACTGTATAAAGACTCTCGCCCACTTAACTTACGTAACTGCTCTGAAAACTTCAGATTTTTTGCCACGGTAGACATTGTGTCAGCCGACCTTGTTTTGAAAGACCACATATCGGCAGAAAAGCACCCAGTCGCTAAACGTCACAACCATTTTGTCTCTTGAGAGCGGAGAGAAGAGAAAGATGGCGGAGGGAATTTTTCTGCACAGACCTGACGACAGCAGAAAGATTTTAACACCATGATCATTATTAGACCGTGGCAATGATTTTAATCAAGGGAATTTGTCATCAACATTATGTGAACATTATTAATTAATTTCCTCTGAGTTTCCTCTTCATGTCACTGAGCATTGAGATCACTGAGTGGGAAGTGATGCCTGGTAAGCTGCTAGGGCTGGGTATCGGTACAAAATTAAATATCAATTCCCTGACTTCGATACCGGTTCCTAAACTATGCTATATGCTATCAATTTTATTAAACAAAAAGAACTCACAACTTTAGACATTACAGCACAAATCTTTTTATGTATTTTTCAGCTCCTACTACGTGAGCCCTGTCGGTGCGTCACACAGACTTCTCCTGACATGTAACGCTCAACAGTCACAAGCATTATTAGTTATTGGTAGAAGCATGCTGCATTCTTATTGGCTCACTGACTCTAAAGAGATTTACTCTTTAGGTATTAAAATTGGGTCTTGAATGTTGAGGCATTTTTTGATACTCAATACTAAAAAGTATTGTATTTGGTACCCAGCCCTAATGCCTGCCCGGTGGTTCATTGCCTCTATATGTTTGTCTATTTATATGTTTTATATGTGAGGGTTTGTAATGTATGTTGTTGTTTGTTTGTTTGTCTGTCTGTCTGTCTGTGTGTGTTATGTTGCAGACTATAAGCGTGGGTTTGGAGGGCAGTATGGGGTAGAGATGGAGAAGCAGGACCATTGTGCCCTGGGCTATGAGCACAAGGAGAGCCTGGCTAAGCACGAGTCTCAGAAAGGCACAAACACTCCCCTGAACCCCTCAACCCTCGACCCCACATGTCATTTTAAAAATAATAATAATTAAAAAAAAAAAATCTCTCCTTATCACCCATCCTTTCCCAAAAATATCCCTCCTCCTAGCTTGTTACTCCTTCTTTGGCACCGTTCCCTCATCCCCAGTAACGGCTGTTTTCTTTTAAGTGACGGACACGCCTTCCTTTCCTCACAGAAAGCCCCCATGAACCCTCACTGTTACACCACCCAGCTTTTTTGTTGCTATTTCTGTTTTATTCTTTATGTGCAGATCATTCCCTGCTTTCATTTTGGGCCAGGTGATGTTAATCAGTATACAGTTTCAAATTAATATCCCACAGAATGTCTGTGAAGGTGCTCATCCAGGTCATAATTAACAGTCGAGTATCTTTAACCGAGTCCAGGTGTGCTTGATTTTTAACCTTTCTTGGATCCGTGAACACAAGAGCAAAAGTTAGATGTGGAAATGTAGTTCTTCCTGTGGCATGACCAGTCCAATATGACATTATATCAGGTGTTCATAGCTTAATGTGGTGTATAGTAGGTCTGCACAATATGAACAAAATATGAGATATGTGATAATGTTGTTGAATATTGCGATATTACTGGCGATAAAATAACAGATATCAAAGTGAACTCCTGCTTTCAGTATTCTGCTAAAATACAACAAACTGTAGAATTTAAAACAAATGAAAGGAAATAACTTCTAACGTTCTTTTATTAAACAAATTGAAGATTGAATTGAATATAAAAGGCCCCACTAAAATAAATGACACTTAGATTTTAAAGTGCAGTTATCTAACACTAAAAAGAGTGTTTTTGCGATATGTCAGTTAGAGCTGGAACGATTCCAAATGTTGCTGTCTGATTCTCAGAAATAATTACTATTAACAATTTAATTGGCTCTTTTTAGTCAATTTAAAAAAATATGTATTTCTTTTATAAACAAATTAAAGTTTTGAACAAATCCAAGGATACATCTTTTAGTTATATCTGTCGTGTGACCCAGATAACATAGCAACACACACACAAAGCCAATGAAGAAAACAATGCCTCTTTTATTATTATATTGATTTATTACTGTATCCCTCATTTACATTTTTGTTCATTAGAACGTGTATAGGCTCAAGTGCCAAAAACAATTTAAATAACAATAAAAATATATAGTCCAACCAATAAAATAAATCAACAGTTACCAGTCATACGCCTTAAGGCCTTAAAGAAAGCCTTCAGGCTAAAAAGAAACTGTGATAATGTAAAAACATTGAGAATTATGTAATAATTGTTACAGGCCTAGTCGCAGCCTTTCTGAATGTGTTTATTGCGCCAGTTGATATCGCGATGACGATGAAAAAAACGATATATTGTGAAGCCTCAGTGAGTCACACATTTCTATAGCAGAATTTAACCTTCAATTAAATTTCAATTCAATTTTATTTATAGTATCAATTCATAACAAGAGTTATCTCAAGACACTTCACAGATAAAGTAGGTCTAGACCAGATAGAGTAGGTCTAGACTACACTCCAGAATTTACAAGGACCCAACAGTTCTAGTAGTTCCCTCCAGAGCAAGCAACAGTGCGACAGAGCCTTGAGTATATATCGCCTGGCCACCCCCCCCAACCACCACCCCTGCTGTTTCTAGCCACAACGCAGTTTTTGCTTCTCCATTCGTTTGTGCATGATGTCGTACGGCCGCAGTGCATCCTATCAAGACCTGCTGCTGTGACCACGCAGAGACATACAAGGCTGATCTTAAATGCAGAGATTGAGCCAAGATGGCTGCTTGACCCCAACTGTCTGGCTTATGAAACAATCCTCCTATCATTTCCCTCTGTTGTCTGCATTCAGTGTTTTCTGTATCTCCTCCCTACAGGTTTGCATGAGCTCATCAACCCGTCCCTCTGATTCCTGCAGTTCTTGTGTTTATCAGTTCTCGTGAAACCAACCACAGTCTCCGCTTCATCTTTGCAGACCAGAAAAGCTTCTAATCTACATTGCTATTAATAGTGTGCTGCAGTAAAGTTGAATGAAGAAGTAATAATGAATCAAACTAGTCCGGTAGTTGTTGTAAAAGGTCTGATGAGGCTGACTGTGGTTGGGCCACTAATGTTCATCAGAAACTGACTCCTTCTATCTCCTGTTTGTTACCAGATTATTCTAAAGGATTTGGAGGGAAATTTGGTGTCCAGAATGACCGGATGGATAAGGTACGAAGCGTTTGTGTTACGGCTGCTCAATTATAAGAAAAAAAAATCATAGTCGCAGCTATTTTTGGTCAATATTGAAATCAAGATGTATCACGATTACTCGGTGAGTTGTATAAAGATGATGCGTTCGTTGAACTAACACTGTTCGTATTAACAGTGAAAACATCTTGACCTGTGACATTTCCTTTTATTTATTTACAATACTTTTCCTGTTTAATTTTTTTCATTGAGACGCGAGACAAAATAAAGATTTTACTTACATAACATAATGTGCTGAATAATAGTTTTTTTTTTAATCACATACATAGTTTTTGTGATAATTAGTAGCCAAAATCGCCATTATAATTGTATTAATTGCCCTTGTTTGTTTGAGTTTTTGTGTAACATCTTTCTCTCTGGTTGGCAGAGCGCTGGGACTTTTGAGGATGTGGTGAAGCCGGCCCCAGCTTACCAGAAAACCAAACCTGTGGAGGCTGGTAAGCATTCATCAACATCAGCTGTGTTTTTCATTGTGTACCCTGGTTTAGTTGGTTCATGGTCCCTCTACTCTCAGGCTGTGGTCGACAGGTCCACTATATTGGTCGACGGGTCCACTATGTTCGGTCGACGGGTCCACTATGTTGGTCGACGGGTCCACTATGTTGGTCGACGGGTCCACTATGTTGGTCGACGGGTCCACTATGTTGGTCGACGGGTCCACTATGTTGGTCTACGGGTCCACTATGTGGGTCGACAGGTCCACTATGTGGGTCGACAGGTCCACTATGTTGGACCTCCACTATGTTGGTCGACAGGTCCACTATGTTGGTCGACAGGTCGACTATGTTGGTCGACAGGTCCACTATGTTGGACCTCCACTATGTTGGTCGACGGGTCCACCATGTTGGTCGACGGGTCCACCATGTTGGTCGACGGGTCCACCATGTTGGTCGACGGGTCCACCATGTTGGTCGACGGGTCCACCATGTTGGTCGACGGGTCCACCATGTTGAACCTGTCACATTATAAAAGATATTTGAGGGTTGCTTCTTTTTTTTCTTTTGAGATTATTTTTTGGGTTTTTCCCCGCCTTTTAATTTTTGACAGGACAGTTAGGTGAGAAAGGACAGAGTAGGAAGACATGCAGGAAATCGTCACAGGTCGGATTTGAGGCATAAATCTCACAGTATATGTGCGCCTGCTCTACCATGAGCTAACCTGGCCATGAGGGTTGCTTCTAACTTGCATAATTTACCGCAGAAGTTCTCTGAGAATCTATTTTATATCGAAGCAAAGTTGGTTCGGGACCTTGTGATTTGGAATCAAATTGATTCGGTAAATCATTGGCTGGATCCCCAGCCCTACTGATCACATCATCTCTTCATTCTCCTTCGTGTTTTCTTCACTCAGCTGGCAGCAGCACAGGAAGCATCAAGGCGCGCTTTGAGAACATCGCCAAGCAGAAGGAGGAGGAGGACAGGAAGAGGGCCGAGGAGGAGCGAGTGCGCCGACAGGCAAAGGAGAAGCAGGAACAGGAGGAGGCGCGCCGTAAGATGGAGGAGACGGCCAAGTCCCCCTCTCCGGTCCCGGCTGCCAGTCCCAGTCCCACTCCCAGCCCCGCTCCCCCGCTCCAGGCAGCCACCGCCCCGGCATACCAGGTCAGTCGCCAGGCTTTTTACAGCTCGTCTCTACCTGAAACGTTGCACTTTGTAACGTTGTTGTTGACACTTTTATTGCAACTAATTCACTTAATTTCCAATCTATTACCCTACAGTACATTTCTCGGTTGCACTTTACATTCCACCACGGTAATACGGTGGTAACAGTGGGGTAACAGTGTGGAAAAGAAGTGAAATATAGGTAATAACATGTAATTACAAGGTACTAACTGGGTAATGCATCACTGTAATAAGATGTAATGCTGGGGTTATAAGAAGGTAACAGATATAATAACATGCAATTACCAAGATAACAACTAGGAAAGGGTTTGATGCAAACCATATGTATATCTGGGTAATGGTAATAGTTATGTTAATATTGTAATAACATGATAATTATAATAATATAAGTTAAGATGTTTTCACTGTAATATAGCCTACTATCAGCAAGATACTTTCCAAATTAGATTAAACATATTGGAATGTAAAATTGGTAAATTCCCTATTATAATGTGGAAAGTCATCCACCCTTTATCTTACAAATATTTCCCTTTTTGTTTCAAGGTAATACTTTACAAATGATATGTTTAATCTTGTGACTTCTTACCTGGAAACATGTCTGGTAGTTTCTGTGTAATAACCATGAATCAGTGGTGCTAAACTGCCTGTTTCTATTTTATTACATGGTAATATTAGAATAACGTAGATATATGTAGATAACATGTAGATATTACTTGGAAATGCTTCTCTTCGCCTCTGTTCTTCTAACATTACTATGAAGTGTATCTTGTGCTGCATGAATGTAACCCTGAGCGATCTGACCAGCAGCTTAACACCTTCCACCATCAAGCACTGGACACCGGGATCATCGTAACTCGGTTTATTCAGACGTAGAACAGATGCTGCTGGTCACAGGCGCTCAGATCAGTTGACAAGCAGCTTGTATGTGAACACACTGACAAAATCCAGTCTCTCATGTCAGATCAACCAGCGATTGTTGTTCTAGTTTAAGGGTTTGAAACAGCAGACATTATTGGTTGATTATTGCATTTAGTGCAAACATACAACCTCCAATAAAATCATCAATTAAAAGTCGTTCCCTTTTTCTGTGTTAATGCTGTTGCATGGTGTCATGCCTGGATCATGTCCCAGCACACATTTACGTCTTAGTGGAGCCTTTAGTTTTAAGGTAGGAGTTGTTGATTTCTTTTGGGTGGAAGACGACCTCTTACTGGCATTAGTAGAAGAAAAGAAGTAATAACGCTGCAACTACCGATTATTTTCATAGTGACTTAATCTGTCAGTTATTTTCTCGATTCAAAGATGAGTTTTTTGGTCTCTTTTTGTTTCCCAAAAAGACCAAGATGACGTCCTCCAAGGTCTCGTTTTGTCCCCAACTCGAAGATACTCAGTTTACTGTCACAGAGGAGAGAAGAAACTAGAAAATATTCACATTTTAAAAAGCTGGAATGAGAGAAGTTTTACTTTTCTTTTTTCAACCAGTTTATCAAAATAGTTTGCGAATAATTTAATAGTTGACAGCTAATCGATTCATCTTTGCAACTCTAATAAATAAGATACTGAAGCTGATTGACACAAAAACTATTTTATTTTACTGGAAGTAGAGTTGTTGTTGTTGTTGTTGTTAAAGCGAACCCGTTTGCCTTGTCAGAAGACGGCCAGCGTGTCCCACGATGCCGCCGAGGAGAACGGAGAGCCGCTGTACGAGGCGGAGCCGCAGATCCCCGACGCAGAGCCCGAGGACCTCTACCAGACCCCCGAGGACACGGCCGCGGCAGCAGGTGACCCCCCTTTCATCTGTGCTGTTGTATTCTTCACTGTTTCATAGTACTACAGTGTACCCGCATGGTCTTTTAAGGTCTTAAAAATGTCTTGAATATAAGGAAAATGTGGCTAAACTATTATATAGCATTTTCAGGATTGTACCTACATTTGAAGTTATTGCTAGAACATTAGCAAATGGAGAAAAGGTAGTAAAACATGGTATAAGTGTCTTTGTAGCCAGAGTCTGTCTGTCTCTTTTCTTGGACTAAAACACTAACGAGCTTAACTAACCAAGCGTCTTCCTCTTGCAGACGGCCAGCTGTACGAGTACGGCGAGGACCTCGGGTTGACGGCGGTGGCCCTGTACGACTACCAAGCAGGTGAGCCTGACAGCTGGGAACAGCGTGGCTGTCGGGACGCAGAATGAAAGGCCTTATTTACACCAGCATTTATAAAAGAGAAGGTGTCAACAGAAATCAATCACCTGAATCAGGGCTTTGCTTCAAGGTTCCGTGCATTGCTTTCACATAGTTATATCTTAGTGTCTACTTCGTCCACAGCAGTCCCACCAATCGGTCCCAAAACGTCCCAGTTAGAGAGGAAATGCCCACATTGCCCAACATATTCTTTATAAATCTTTACAATCATTCCCTAAAAGAACAAAGCAGGCCTGCCTTGTTCACGTCCACATTTTCTTAAAAAATGTTCAAACTGTTTCAGCGAGTAGCTTGCTAGCTCAACGCTGGCTTGAGAACAGCAACACACAGAGAGCAATAATAATAAATAAATAATAAAGAGAAGTCTAAGAGCAGTAGTTATTATCCTGGAAATGTCCTTCCGTTGATCCGGACTCCTTGTATCTTTTTATAGCTTCGTTAAAAACTAGCAGTGACCAAAACTTGTACTGCGTGACATGAGTGCTCATCATTGAGCTTCCAGCGCCAATTTGTTTTTAGAGGACTCTCTAAATAATTTTGAGAGAGAGAGAGATACGAATATATACAAGTTGGTAATACAAAAATGTGCAACTGCTTAAATGGTACGATAAATATGTAGATTAACCTATTTCCGTATCACTTTCAAAACGTCAGAATTGAATGTGGTCGGATAAGCAGTTTTTTTGTAATATTCAATATAGAAATTATTAGGAACAACCCCTTGAGTAGCATCTTGTTTTTGAGGGGGTCCTTAAATATCTCAAGATCAATACAGAGCAGATATATCTCCCGTAGTGCAGTATCATGTTTATCTGGCTAATGCTATAATCAAAGTTCCAGTTGCGCTGTCATGTGGCTCATTGCAGTTTGGTTTATTTGAAGCTAATGTGCTCGCGCTTCTTGTTGTCGGAGTTTGTAACTTGACGGTTTAAAGCTGTTAATTGGAAGTCTCTTTGGCTAAAAGCGTCGGCTAAATGAGAGATCTTTGAGCCCGTTGTGACCAGTCCATCTCTTCCTGTTTTCCAGCCGGCGACGACGAGATATCGTTCGACCCCGACGACATCATCACCAACATCGAGATGATCGACGAGGGCTGGTGGCGGGGTGTGTGCAGAGGCTCCTACGGCCTGTTCCCCGCCAACTACGTGGAGGTTCGGCAATGATGACGCCCCGCCGACCTGAGCCGTGTCCCCGTCCTCCAAAAAAAGAAAATGGAGGCAGGAGACCATTTGGAATCCTCCTTTTTCCCCCTTTGGTCTTCTCTCTCATCACCTCATGTTCCTGTGCGAGACGTCTGCAGGTCTCCTATCCGGCTTTCTTTTGCTGCGTTTTTCCATCCCTCCGCTACACATTCCACTCTCAGATCACTTTGTTTCTCTCCGTGCAGCAGAAGACGGGGAGAGCCATCTTAGAATGACTGTTAGGGCTGCACAATACGAGGGAAAATCATCGCGGTAACGACAGTTAGACATTAAAGTGAACTCAGTTCTGCTGTTTCAGTGTTCTGCTAAAATACAACACATTGCTTGTTAAATTTAAAAACAAAAGGAAATCATTTTTACGTTACACTGAACACAAACCATTAAAAAAGGATGAGAGTTTTTCACTGATTCAGCTAACTCATCGTGATGTGTATTGCAAGTTAAAGTTGCGATGTCAATTTAAATAAAAAAAAGATTTATTGTGCAGCCCTAAACTCAACTCAAAGAGAAAATATAGAACTCATCTGGGCTTTGTTCTGCACCTCTGCTTTGTAAAACCCAACATGGACGGATGTTCAGGGTCTCAGAGGAATGATTCACACCTAAAAGTTGCATATCAAAGCTTTTTTGTTTTTGTTTTTTGTTAATCTCTTAAGATACCGTATTAGAAATCAGTTTCAGGTATTGTTGCTTCTTCATATGTAAGAGAGGAATTTTAGTCTCACCAAAGACCAGAGTAATGATAGCAATGAGCTTGAAACGTCTCGAATATGTCGGCACGGCGCGACTGCTGCTCGCTGTTCAGTAGCTCAGGCTTAATGTAAGCAGGAGCAGTTAATAAAGTGGAAAACAAGCCTCCACTTTGGATAATAATGTATATTGATGGCTAAATACTGTCCAGTACAATCGACTGTGGACTGTTTGCACAGGAGTTTAAACCCCCGATTGATGCTGCACCCGTCGATTCAGGGGAACTAAAGCTACACCTAGTCCGCTACGTTTTGGGTTAAAAATGTCTTTTTTCACGACGTTCACGCCTCGTGTCCACACTACTCCGGTGTTTTCCGAGCCCCTAAAACGAGACTGCATCCTAGACAGAGCCAGCCATGGTGGGCATCCAGTACAGCGAGGCCAGATCAGGGCTAGCATGTAACTTCTCCTAGCAAAACCTTTTTAGGTGGACTCTGTCGATTGTTGGAGGGATAGGACCTGAACAAATCAAGTTCCGTTACCTTGCATAAGCATGGACGCCTGGCCAATAGTAGCGTGTGAATGCTATTGAAAGGCGGGTCTTGCCCAGTAGTTGCGTGGGTTCCATACAAACGTGCTTCCAAGCCCCTAAAACAGAGACATTTCGGTTTGAAAACTCCGGGGTTCCTTTGTAGTCTAGAAGGCCAAAAATGGAGACCGTTGGAAACGATGACGCACCATCAACCGGGCGGAGTGTACATGCTGCTTCCAGTTTACACCGGCACGCCCACTATATATGTGAATGGTCATGTGATATGTGTTTAGTTCTGCTGCTGGGCTCAAAACGCCGCTTAAAAACACGAACGTAGCAGTTTAGATGTAGCTTCAGTTCGAGCTTCATGTCGTACGTTCTCTTTTGTCTGAGCACTTGCAGCGATTGTAGTGTTTGATTATAAATGCTCAATAATGACGTTTCCTCCTTTGCTGATAGAATAACGTGGCCATAATGTCAAAGACACAAGCTAAACAAACAAGGCTACAGCTCATAGTATTATTTGAATCATCTTCACACTTTAATTGGTTTAATTTGGTTATTGTTGAGATCATGTACAGAGAGATCATGATTTATTGAGAAGATTTGAAAACATTTTTGTTTCCTGTCACTGTGAGGTTTTCTTTGGACTATTTGTGTCTTGCTGCCTTGAACGCTCGGGTTTTCCTGTCTTATTCCGTACGTTGATATGCACATGTGAGGCGCCATGACAACTGCTCCGGAGCACCGCTAACATCCCTCCTCATGACTAGAGATGTTCCGATAAAGATACCAGTATCGGAAAAGCCTCATATACTGCCTAAAATGATGGTATTGGTATCGGGAAGTACTGGAGTTTATACACCGGTCCGATACCACGTAAATTATCCCTGAAGAAAATTTACTTCAAAGTAGTTTATTTCTGTTTGACTCCGTCAAACTAGATAATAAAGAAAGTTCTACGGCGTTCGTTGTTTGTTTGTTCTTGTTCAAGAGTATCGGACCATCTGTAATGATTATGTGTGTGTGTGTGTGTTTATCATGCAGTTTAAGGGAAGGGGCTTTGGTGTTTTCTCCAAATACTAATTATTATTATTACTAATTAATGATTGACAAACTGCTCCGTCTGTGTCTTGCAGGAGTGTAGCTTAAACAGGTGTGTGTGTGTGTGTGTGTGTGTGTGTGTGTGTGTGTGTGTGTGTGTGTGTGTGTGTGTGTGTGTGTGTGTGTGTGTGTGTGTGTGTGTGTGTGTGTGTGTGTGTGTGTGTGTGTGTGTGTGTGTGTGTGTGTGTGTGTGTGTGTGTGTGTGTGTGTGTGTGTGTGTGTGTGTGTGTGTGTGTGTGTGTGTGTGTGTGTGTGTGTGTGTGTGTGTGTGTGTGTGTGTGTGTGTGTGTGTGTGTGTGTGTGTGTGTGTGTGTGTGTGTGTGTGTGTGTGTGTGTGTGTGTGTGTGTGTGTGTGTGTGTGTGTGTGTGTGTGTGTGTGTGTGTGTGTGTGTACTCAGTTCATCTTTGGGGTTTTATAATAAAAAGTGACCTTTTTCAAATGAATTATTTTTATCTGTACCTCTGTTTGCTTGAGTCACATCATTACCTGCTTGTTCTTTTTTTTGTTTCAATAAATAAACTATGAATTATAAACTTGTGTTATTTTATTAAACGGCTCTCTAAAATTACAACAGTTATCAAAACTTTGAAAATCCCTGGTGTAGAAAGTCATGAAAATTACTTCATAAGTATAGTATGTCAACAATTAAACAGTGTAGTATATCAAAAAGTTAAAAACAAGATAGCATGTTGAAAAAAGTCACGTCAACAAAGTATAATGAAGTCATAGTATAGTATGTTTAAAAAAAAAGTATAAAAAGTCATAGTATAGTATGTTGAAAAAAGTATAAAAAGTCATAGTATAGTATGTTGAAAAAAGTATAAAAAGTCAAAGTATAGTATGTCAAAAAAGTATAAAAAGTCATAGTATAGTATGTTGAAAAAAGTATAAAAAGTCAAAGTATAGTATGTCAAAAAGTATAAAAAGTTATAGTATAGTATGTCAAAAAAGTATAAAAAGTCATATAGTATTTTGAAAAAGTATAAAAAGTCATAGTATAGTATGTTGAAAAAGTATAAAAAGTCATAGTATAGTATGTCGAAAAAGTATAAAAAGTCATAGTATAGTATGTCAAAAAGTATAAAAAGTGATGGTATAGTATGTCGAAAAAGTATAAAAAATTATAGTATAGTATGTCAAAACAGTATAAGTCATAGTATAGTATTTCGAAAAAGTATAAAAAGTCATAGTATAGTATATCGAAAAAGTATAAAAAGTCATAGTATAGTATGTCAAAAAAGTATAAAAAGTCATAGTATAGTATGTCGAAAAAAGTATAAAAAAGTCATAATATAGTATGTCAAAAAAGTATAAAAAAGTCATAGTACAGTAGGTCAAAAAACTACAAAAAAAAGGCACAGTATAGTATGTTGAAAAAGTATAAAAAGTCAAAGTATAGTATGTCAAAAAAGTATAAAAAGTCATAGCATAGTATGTTGAAAAAGTATAAAAAGTCAAAGTATAGTATGTCGAAAAAAGTATAAAAGTCATAGTATAGTATGTTGAAAAAGTATAAAAAGTCAAAGTAAAGTATGTCAAAAAAGTATAAAAACGTCATAGTATAGTATGTCGAAAAAGTATAAAAAAGTCAAAGTAGAGTATGTCGAAAAAGTATAAAAACTTCATAGTATAGTATGTCAAAAAAGTATAAAAAAGTCATAGTATAGTATGTCGAAAAAGTATAAAAAGTCATAGTACAGTACGTCAAAAAACTATAAAAAAAGGCACAGTATAGTATGTTAAAAAGTATAAAAAGTCAAAGTATAGTATGTTGAAAAAAGTATAAAAGTCATAGTATAGTATGTTGAAAAAGTATAAAAAGTCATAGTATAGTATGTGAAAAAGTATAAAAAGTCAAAGTAAAGTATGTCAAAAAGTATAAAAGTCATAGTATAGTATGTCGAAAAAGTATAAAAAGTCAAAGTATAGTATGTCAAAAAAGTATAAAAGTCATAGTATAGTATGTCGAAAAAGTATAAAAAGTCATAGTATAGTATGTTAAAAAGGTTAAAAAGTATAAAAACTCATAGTATAGTATGTCAAAAAGTATAAAAAGTCATAGTATAGTATGTTAAAAAGTATAAAAAGTCAAGTATAGTATGTTAAAAAGTATAAAAAGTCATAGTATAGTATGTCGAAAAAGTATAAAAGTCATAGTATAGTATGTTGAAAAAGTATAAAAAGTCATAGTATAGTATGTCAAAAAGTATAAAAGTCATAGTATAGTATGTTGAAAAAGTATAAAAAAGTCATAGTATAGTATGTCAAAAAATATAAAAAGTCATAGTATAGTATGTCGAAAAAGTATAAAAAGTCAAAGTATAGTATGTCGAAAAAAGTATAAAAGTCATAGTATAGTATGTTGAAAAAGTATAAAAAGTCATAGTATAGTATGTCAAAAAAGTATAAAAAAGTCAAAGTATGTCAAAAAAGCATAAAACGTCATAGTATAGTATGTTAAAAAAAGTATAAAAAGTCATAATATAGTATGTCGAAAAAGTATAAAAAAGTCATAGTACAGTAGGTCAAAAAACTATAAAAAAGGCACAGTATAGTATGTTAAAAAGTATAAAAAGTCAAAGTATAGTATGTCGAAAAAAGTATAAAAGTCATAGTATAGTATGTTGAAAAAGTATAAAAAGTCATAGTATAGTATGTCGAAAAAGTATAAAAAAGTCAAAGTAAAGTATGTCAAAAAAGTATAAAACGTCATAGTATAGTATGTCGAAAAAGTATAAAAAAGGCACAGTATAGTGTGTTAAAAAAGGTTAAAAAAGTATAAAAAACTCCATAGTATAGTATGTCAAAAAAGTATAAAAAGTCATAGTATAGTATGTTAAAAAGTATAAAAAGTCAAAGTATAGTATGTTAAAAAGTATAAAAAGTCAAAGTATAGTATGTCGAAAAAAGTATAAAAGTCACAGTATAGTATGTTGAAAAAGTATAAAAAGTCATAGTATAGTATGTCGAAAAAAGTATAAAAGTCATAGTATAGTATGTTGAAAAAGTATAAAAAGTCAAAGTAAAGTATGTCAAAAAAGCATAAAACGTCAAAGTATAGTATGTTAAAAAAAGTATAAAAAGTCATAGTATGGTATGTCGAAAGAAGTATAAAAAAGTCATAATATAGTATGTCGAAAAAGTATAAAAAAAAGTCATAGTACAGTAGGTCAAAAAACTATAAAAAAGGCATAGTATAGTATGTCGAAAAAGTATAAAAAGTCAAAGTATAGTATGTCGAAAAAAGTATAAAAGTCATGGTATAGTATGTTGAAAAAGTATAAAAAGTCATAGTATAGTATGTCAAAAAAGTATAAAACGTCATAGTATAGTATGTTAAAAAAAGTATAAAAAGTCATAGTATGGTATGTCGAAAGAAGTATAAAAAGTCATAATATAGTATGTCGAAAAAGTATAAAAAAGTCATAGTACAGTAGGTCAAAAAACTATAAAAAAGGCACAGTATAGTATGTTAAAAAGTATAAAAAGTCAAAGTATAGTATGTCGAAAAAAGTATAAAAGTCATAGTATAGTATGTTGAAAAAGTATAAAAAGTCATAGTATAGTATGTCAAAAAGTATAAAAAGTCAAAGTATGTCAAAAGTATAAAACGTCATAGTATAGTATGTTAAAAAAGTATAAAAAGTCATAGTATAGTATGTCGAAAAAGTATAAAAAGTCATAATATAGTATGTCGAAAAAGTATAAAAAGTCATAGTATAGTATGTCAAAAAACTATAAAAAAGGCACAGTATAGTATGTTAAAAAGTATAAAAAGTCAAAGTATAGTATGTCGAAAAAAGTATAAAAGTCATAGTATAGTATGTTGAAAAAGTATAAAAAGTCATAGTATAGTATGTCAAAAAAGTATAAAAAAGTCAAAGTATGTCAAAAAAGCATAAAACGTCATAGTATAGTATGTTAAAAAAAGTATAAAAAGTCATAGTATGGTATGTCGAAAGAAGTATAAAAAGTCATAATATAGTATGTCGAAAAAGTATAAAAAAGTCATAGTACAGTAGGTCAAAAAACTATAAAAAAGGCACAGTATAGTATGTTAAAAAGTATAAAAAGTCAAAGTATAGTATGTCGAAAAAAGTATAAAAGTCATAGTATAGTATGTTGAAAAAGTATAAAAAGTCATAGTATAGTATGTCGAAAAAGTATAAAAAAGTCAAAGTAAAGTATGTCAAAAAAGTATAAAAAGTCATAGTATAGTATGTCGAAAAAGTATAAAAAGTCATAGTATAGTATGTCAAAAAGTTAAAAAGTATAAAAAGTCATAGTATAGTATGTCAAAAAAGTATAAAAAGTCATAGTATAGTATGTTAAAAAGTATAAAAAGTCAAAGTATAGTATGTTAAAAAGTATAAAAAGTCAAAGTATAGTATGTCGAAAAAAGTATAAAAGTCACAGTATAGTATGTTGAAAAAGTATAAAAAGTCATAGTATAGTATGTCGAAAAAAGTATAAAAGTCATAGTATAGTATGTTGAAAAAGTATAAAAAGTCATAGTATAGTATGTCAAAAAAGCATAAAAAGTCATAGTATAGTATGTTAAAAAAGTATAAAAAGTCATAGTATAGTATGTGAAAAAGTATAAAAAGTCATAATATAGTATGTCGAAAAAGTATAAAAAGTCATAGTATAGTATGTCAAAAAACTATAAAAAGGCATAGTATAGTATGTCGAAAAAGTATAAAAAGTCAAAGTATAGTATGTCGAAAAAAGTATAAAAGTCATGGTATAGTATGTTGAAAAAGTATAAAAAGTCATAGTATAGTATGTCAAAAAAGTATAAAAAAGTCAAAGTATGTCAAAAAAGCATAAAACGTCATAGTATAGTATGTTAAAAAAAGTATAAAAAGTCATAGTATGGTATGTCGAAAGAAGTATAAAAAGTCATAATATAGTATGTCGAAAAAGTATAAAAAAGTCATAGTACAGTAGGTCAAAAAACTATAAAAAAGGCACAGTATAGTATGTTAAAAAGTATAAAGTCAAAGTATAGTATGTCGAAAAAAGTATAAAAGTCATAGTATAGTATGTTGAAAAAGTATAAAAAGTCATAGTATAGTATGTCGAAAAAGTATAAAAAAGTCAAAGTAAAGTATGTCAAAAAAGTATAAAACGTCATAGTATAGTATGTCAAAAAGTATAAAAAGTCATAGTATAGTGTGTTAAAAAGGTTAAAAAGTATAAAAAATCATAGTATAGTATGTCAAAAAAGTATAAAAAGTCATAGTATAGTATGTTAAAAAGTATAAAAAAGTGATAGTATAGTATGTCGAAAAAGTATAAAAGTCATAGTATAGTATGTCGAAAAAGTATAAAAGTCATAGTATAGTATGTCGAAAAAGTATAAAAAGTCATAGGATAGTATGTCGAAAAAAGTATCAAAAAGTGATAGGATAGTATGTCGAAAAAGTATAAAAATTCATAGTATAGTATGTCGAAAGAAGTATAAAAAAGTCATAGTATAGTATGTCGAAAAAGTATAAAAGTCATAGTATAGTATTTCGAAAAAGTATAAAAAGTCATAGTATAGTATGTCAAAAAAGTATAAAAAGTCATAGTATAGTATGTTGAAAAAGTATAAAAAGTCATAGGCTAGTATTTCGAAAAAGTATAAAAAGTCATAGGCTAGTATTTCGAAAAAGTATAAAAAGTCATAGTATAGTATGTCAAAAAAAGTATAAAAAGTCATAGTATAGTATGTTGAAAAAGTATAAAAAGTCATAGGCTAGTATTTCGAAAAAGTATAAAAAGTCAAAGTATAGTATGTCGAAAAAAGTATAAAAGTCATAGTATAGTATGTTGAAAAAGTATTAAAAGTCAAAGTATAGTATGTCGAAAAAAGTATAAAAGTCAGTATAGTATGTTGAAAAAGTATAAAGTCATAGTATAGTATTTCGAAAAAGTATAAAAAGTCAAAGTATAGTATGTCAAAAAAAGTATAAAAAGTCATAGTATAGTATTTCGAAAAAGTATAAAAAGTCATCGTATAGTATGTCGAAAAAGTATAAAAAGTGATAGTATAGTATGTTGAAAAAGTATAAAGTCATAGTATAGTATTTCGAAAAAGTATAAAAAGTCAAAGTATAGTATGTCAAAAAAGTATAAAAAGTCATAGTATAGTATGTCGAAAAAGTATAAAAGTCATAGTATAGTATGTCGAAAAAGTATAAAAAGTCATAGTATAGTATGTCGAAAAAGTATAAAAAGTCATAGTATAGTATGTCGAAAAAGTATAAAAAGTCATAGGATAGTATGTCGAAAAAAGTATCAAAAAGTGATAGTATAGTATGTCGAAAAAAGTATAAAAGGTCATAGTATAGTATGTCGAAAGAAGTATAAAAAAGTCATAGTATAGTATGTCGAAAAAGTATAAAAGTCATAGTATAGTATTTCGAAAAAGTATAAAAAGTCATAGTATAGTATGTCAAAAAAGTATAAAAAGTCATAGTATAGTATGTTGAAAAAGTATAAAAAGTCATAGGCTAGTATTTCGAAAAAGTATAAAAAGTCATAGGATAGTATGTCGAAAAAGTATAAAAAGTCATAGTATAGTATGTCGAAAAAGTATAAAAGTCATAGTATAGTATGTTGAAAAAGTATAAAAAGTCATAGTATAGTATGTCGAAAAAAGTATAAAAGTCATAGTATAGTATGTTGAAAAAGTATAGAAAGTCAAAGTAAAGTATGTCAAAAAAGCATAAAACGTCATAGTATAGTATGGTAAAAAAAGTATAAAAAGTCATAGTATGGTATGTCGAAAAAGTATAAAAAAAAGTCATAGTACAGTAGGTCAAAAAACTATAAAAAAAGGCATAGTATAGTATGTTGAAAAAGTATAAAAAGTCATAGTATAGTATGTCGAAAAAGTATAAAAAGTCAAAGTATAGTATGTCGAAAAAAGTATAAAAGTCATAGTATAGTATGTTGAAAAAGTATAAAAAGTCATAGTATAGTATGTCGAAAAAGTATAAAAAAGTCAAAGTAAAGTATGTCAAAAAAGTATAAAACGTCATAGTATAGTATTTCGAAAAAGTATAAAAAGTCAAAGTATAGTATGTCAAAAAAAGTATAAAAAGTCATAGTATAGTATTTCGAAAAAGTATAAAAAGTCATCGTATAGTATGTCGAAAAAAGTATAAAAAAGTGATAGTATAGTATGTCGAAAAAGTATAAAAAGTCATAGTATAGTATGTCGAAAAAAGTATCAAAAAGTGATAGTATAGTATGTCGAAAAAAGTATAAAAGGTCATAGGATAGTATGTCGAAAAAGTATAAAAATTCATAGTATAGTATGTCGAAAGAAGTATAAAAAAGTCATAGTATAGTATGTCGAAAAAGTATAAAAGTCATAGTATAGTATTTCGAAAAAGTATAAAAAGTCATAGTATAGTGTGTCAAAAAAGTATAAAAGTCATAGTATAGTATGTTGAAAAAGTATAAAAAGTCATAGGCTAGTATTTCGAAAAAGTATAAAAAGTCATAGGCTAGTATTTCGAAAAAGTATAAAAAGTCATAGTATAGTATGTCGAAAGAAGTATAAAAAAGTCATAGTATAGTATGTCGAAAAAGTATAAAAGTCATAGTATAGTATTTCGAAAAAGTATAAAAAGTCATAGTATAGTGTCAAAAAGTATAAAAGTCATAGTATAGTATGTTGAAAAAGTATAAAAAGTCATAGGCTAGTATTTCGAAAAAGTATAAAAAGTCATAGGCTAGTATTTCGAAAAAGTATAAAAAGTCATAGTATAGTATGTCGAAAAAGTATAAAAAACCTTCATTGTGTGTCAAACTGCACACAGAAAGGTCCCGGAAGACTTTTAACAACATACTATACTATTACTTTATTACTTTTTACAAAATACTATACTTTGACTTTTATTACTTTTTACAACATATTATACTTTTACTTTTTTATAACAAACATGTTTTTATTACTTTTGTACAACATATTATATTTTGACCTTTTTATACTTTTTACAACGTACTATACTATGACTTTTTATACTTTTCATAACAAACTCTACGAAGACTTTTACTATTAGTTTTTACAAAATACTACACTTTGACGTTTTTATTACTTTTTACAACAAAAAGGGAACAAAATGTACTTTTTTCACACACACATGGCGCCGGCACCCGACCGTATGGAGAGCTTTACGGTTTCGTCTTACTATGTTGAAAAAAGTAAAAGTAAATGTCATTAAGTTGGTTTTCTCTTCAGTTTGTGGTGAAAATCAACTCACGTTGCATTCAAGTGTTGTTGGGAAAAATCTTTGTTTTAAAACATCTCGCAAAGAGGAATCGATTAGTTTTCAACTTGTAACCCTTGGGTCCTCGGGTCAAACTGACCCATTTTCAGGGTGTAATGTTAACCAATGATTTTCATATTATTCATATTAAGATCTCCAAAGCCACTCAGAGTAAATGACTTCTGTATCTGTCCTCATTGTCTTTAGCTTGTAGGAGACAACTGAATTTGTTATGTCTCTGCATTTGTCCTCCAAGGACAAAAGGCATAAAGTCTGACAGAAACAGTTGTCTAAAGCCGTGTTTATCATAGCAGGTCCCAGATCGGAACCATAGCAGGTCCCAGGTCCCAGGTCGAGACCATAGCAGGTCCCAGGTCGAGACCATAGCAGGTCCCAGGTCCCAGGTCAAGACCATAGCAGGTCCCAGGTCGAGACCATAGCAGGTCCCAGGTCCCAGGTCAAGACCATAGCAGGTCCCAGGTCGAGACCATAGCAGGTCCCAGGTCCCAGGTTGAGACCATAGCAGGTCCCAGGTCGAGACCATAGCAGGTCCCAGGTCCCAGGTCGAGACCATAGCAGGTCACAGGACCCAGGTTGAGACCATAGCAGGTCCCAGGTCGAGACCATAGCAGGTCCCAGGTCCCAGGTCGATACCATAGCCTATCCAGAGAGACAAGATGTCCTTTTTCAGCTAAGATAGACTGAAAACTTGACGCACGGAGGACAGATTCAGAAATACGTAACAGATCCAACCGTCTGCCTGAGCTAACTAATGGTTCTGTTTAAGATTAAACTGGTTTCCAAACATGACCTGGTTTCTGCTGGGGGGGCACGGGGATATAAGGAACTGTCCTATACTGTTTGGGGCACAGAACTGTGACCACTCTGTAACTCTGTACATTGTGGAAGCTGTTCTTGTCATTTTGATTGTTCTCTGCAGAAAACAATTAAACCTTTTCACCGAATCCCTAAATCCCGAAATAAGCGCTGAAAATGTCAACATTAAAAATATCAAAGAACTAACCCGTTTTATTGTTCACAACGCTCTTTGCCAAGTACAAATCTCTACTTTCATTAATTTTGGGGCGTCTTATTCAATTTTATAGCATTTGAAACCAAATTGAAGTGTTTTTGAAATAGTATTGAGAGTAAAAGTTGACATATTCCAGTCTGTGATTATCATCAACATCCATTCCTTTAATTTTAGTCTCAATAATTCCTAATTTCTGCCTTTCTAACTCAAACATTACGTATGATTTCCTATAAATGAGCTTTATTGACCATAAATTCCAAAAATAACTGTAAAACTAAAGTTAATAAGTTTTGAATTAATTTTGAAAACATCAAAAAAAGTGACTAACATTGAACAAAAATGTCAACAAAACTGTTGATTTTCAATTTTGACGGAAGACAACCCGAGGGTTAATGTGTTGGATTCTTCGACTGACTACCTGAACCCGTGACGAGCGACTCTTCAAACCCCCAGCAGGCGGCTCCGACAGGACTGAGAGGGAAACAACACTAGTGCAATATTATATTTATTTCTTACAGTGAATTTTGGTTGCCATACAAGAAGTCTCAAGGATTTAAGGTGGGGGAGAAGGATGGGGGAGGTGCAGTTACAGGAAATTCTCTCTCTTTTCATTTCAGTAATTAATTGACTCTATGATGATTCAGTAGCACAAAATTACAGCAACATAGAAAACATGAACACAAGTCTTTGCACAAATTACCCAAAACATCTTAGCCTCTATGAAGACTTAGTCAAAGAATAAAATCTATTAATGAAAAAAGAATAAAATTAAGAAAGAAAGAAAGGAGGAAACAAAAAAATAGAAAGTTACCCAAAATGTTGGACAATGATAAAGGCGGAGCGCTGTTTTGAAGGGGAGTGGAAGTGGGTGAGTGAGCCATGGCCGTCCCAAACATGGCCTGGTGATGCTCTTTAAAAGATTCCTACATCTACGTTTCCACAGATAAAAAGTGCTTAGTGACAATGCTGATCCCCAGAGAGGGGTCAACAGCCACTGCTAATCTTTTTGGTGGATTTATTATGTATGTATACATATATATAGATTCATATAGTTTCCTACCAAGAAAGGCCTGCAGATATACTGTAGTTCAAACAAATTTACACATTTTTGCTCTTTTTATACACACACTCTAGACTGAGGGGTTTCAGAAGATGAGAGAAGTCAGAAGATACCTGTTTTTTTTCTTTTCTTAGTCAGATGATTGGCCAAAATATCTTATAACTTCGGTATTTTTCAACCTGGGATCTATTTTCCCATGTGCTTGTGTGTAAGTGACTGATGGGAACAACAATCTTTGAAACTGTTCCAGTATTAAGCAAAACCGCTGCAGTCGGCAGAAGTGAAACAAGCTACAATGAAACGCTATTGGCCAATTGTACACCTTTAATTAATGTGTTTTTGCCGCCAACAGGCTCAGATTATTATTATGTGTCTGACAACATTATGGAAAGAATCCCTACAGAGACAGACCTTTTAGTTAAAGAGTAAAATACTTTTTGTTTAACATGAAACAGCTCCCAAATAACCATCACCAAACCCACCAGACTCCATGTAAATAATCACTACTTTTAGCATGTATAGAGCAGCATATCTCCACCAGACACCATGAAAATAATCACTACTTTTAGCGTGTATAGAGCAGCATATCTCCACCAGACTCCATGTTAATAATCACTACTTTTAGCGTGTATAGAGCCAGCATATGTCCACCAGACTCCATGTAAATAATCACTACTTTTAGAGTGTGTGGAGCAGCATATCTCCACCAGACTCCATGTATATCATCACTACTTTTAGCATGTATAGAGCAGCATATCTCCACCAGACTCCATGTATATAATCACTACTTTTAGCGTGTATAGAGCAGCATATCTCCACCAGACACCATGAAAATAATCACTACTTTTAGCGTGTATAGAGCAGCATATCTCCACCAGACTCCATGTAAATAATCACTACTTTTAGCGTGTATAGAGCCAGCATATGTCCACCAGACTCCATGTAAATAATCACTACTTTTAGCGTGTATAGAGCAGCATATCTCAACCAGACACCATGAAAATAATCACTACTTTTAGCGTGTATAGAGCCAGCATATGTCCACCAGACTCCATGTAAATAATCACTACTTTTAGCGTGTATAGAGCAGCATATCTCCACCAGACACCATGAAAATAATCACTACTTTTAGTGTGTGTAGAGCCAGCATATCTCCACCAGACTCCATGTTAATAAACAATAATTTTATCATCGTAAAACGAAGTTGACAGAATATCCAAATGAAAATATAAAAAGCCGTCTTGGTTCATCTTTCCACTGTTCCAACAATCACCACTCTGGTTTGGCTGAAGTAAACTCATAATTCACCCATTTACATGAGATACCCTGCTCTATACAGGCTAAAAGTAGTGATTATTTACATGGAGTCTGGTGGAGATACCCTGCTCTATACAGGCTAAAAGTAGTGATTATTTTCATGGTGTCTGGTGGAGATATGCTGCTCTATACACGCTAAAAGTAGTGATTATTTACATGGAGTCTGGTGGAGATATGCTGCTCTATACACGCTAAAAGTAGTGATTATTTACATGGAGTCTGGTGGAGATATGCTGCTCTATACATGCTAAAAGTAGTGATTATTTACATGGAGTCTGGTGGAGATATGCTGCTCTATACATGCTAAAAGTAGTGATTATTTTCATGGTGTCTGGTGGAGATATGCTGCTCTATACATACTAAAAGTAGTGATTATTTACATGGAGTCTGGTGGAGATATGCTGCTCTATACACACTAAAAGTAGTGATTATTTACATGGAGTCTGGTGAGTTTGGCGACAGCGATTTCAGGGCTCTTTCATGTTAAACAAAAAAATGTTACTCTATAACATAAAGGTCTATCTCTGTAGGGATCCTTTCCATAATGTTGTCAGACACTTATATAATTTAATAATATGATCCTGTCAGCGGCAAAAAAGGGAGATTTTAAAAAGCTTAACGTGGTTTAATGTACCTAAACAACGATCAATCATCACCATATTTACCATGGCCATATCTTGTCATGAACACTGAAGCCTGTCAAAAATTTAACCCAAAGTCTTATTTTTATGGACGATAGCTGACATTAAGCGTGTCTGCTTGAATAAAGGATATTGTAAGGAAAATCCTTAACGTGAAAAAGCTTAACGTGGTTTAATGTACCTAAACAACTATCAATTATCACCATATTTCTCTCACATATTGCTCCTCATAACCAGTGAAAACTGTCAAAAAATCTAACCCACAGTCCTTTTATCATGGATGTTAGCTGACATTAAGCGTGACCTGCTTCATTAAGGGACTTTGGGTTAGATTTTTTGAGTTTTTACTGGTTATGAGGAGCAATATGTGAGAGAAATATGGTGATAATTGATTGTTGTTTAGGTACATTACACCACGTTAAGCTTTTTCTCACCAGGCTCTGTGGAGCAGATATGCTGAATGTCAGCTAACGTCCATAAAAATAGGACTTTGGGTCAGATTTTTGACATTTTTTAGTGGTTATAAGGATCAATATGAGAGAGAAATTTGGTAATCATTGATTATTGTTTAGGAACATTAAACCACATTAAGCATTTTCCTCGCCATAGACACCAATGAAGAAGAAAACGTGAGATAACTTCTATAATCGTTGGATTTCAGTTTAGTTTTTTTGACAGGCTTAAGTGTTCATGACCAGATATGGCCATGGTGAATATGGTGAGGATTGATTGTTGTTTAGGTACATTAAACCACGTTAAGCTTTTTCACGTTAATGTCCCGCAAAAAACACACTTTAACATAAATTAAAGGTGCACAAACGTCCCCGGTGGTTACACTGCAGCTTGTATCGTGACTGTTCCCATTAGTCACTTTTAGACCCAAAAACATGGAAAAAAACAGGCTTCAGGTTGAAAAATACCAAAGTTATCCTTTAAGACTACTACAGCACTAGAGAGTTTAACTACTTTAGGCAACACTTCATTAAAACACTGACAAGTGGTCGCATCATGATATGTAACTTTAAAATGGGAACATAAAACACAACCAAGGAGATTCATTCAGAATAAATATTGCTTCTTACATAACCCATAAGTCTAATAACAATATCCACGTTTTGATCTATATAGTATTTTGTTTTTTTTTGGCAATCCACGTCAGTGTTGAACAGATTTTGTTCAGATAACCTCTATAAAATTTCATAGAACTCTATACAAATCTTTAAAAATACTGTGCTTTTCTACCCCCTCTCCGACACTTCGCTGTTTGCTTTTTAAAATAAGTTACATGTTCAAACAGGAACAGGATTATAGCAGCATTGTCCCATGCCAGCCTCCGTACATACGGCTAATGTTCACAGAACACAGAGCTTGTGTTTCATTCGTCTCCTTGAAAACTGCACCTACGTGGAGCTGCGGAGTGTGATATGAAACCAAATAAGGGTGAACTTGTTCTAAATAAAATGATATATATTTCAGACGCTGGGTTACTGTCGAGCACATATCGAACCACCTGGAGGTGTGATCTGAAAGAATCTACTTTGGGATACAACACAAGCTCCTTGTCTTGATAGAGCCTTTACAACCGACAGTGGTGCAGGTACAGTGGAGGAAGGGAGCTTTGAGATATAGAGAGGTGAAGTCCCTCATCGTCCGCTGGACCACCACGGGACCTTATTTGGGGAAAGAATATTCTAATAATACAACAGTGAGCGGGTGAACAGGGAACGTATGAATTGAACCATGTACACATGTGATGTTCGTCAATTTAAAAGATAATGTTGCAAGTGAAGATGTGTAATTTATGGCTCTATTCAAATGGGATCGAACTAATTATTTGTCTCTCCCTGTTCACTAACTACCATTCATATTTTTCCTGAAATACAGTCCCATGGTGGTCCACCGGATGGGGGACTTGGCATCTTTATTTAAGGCATCCTCTGCAGGATGATGGGCCAAATGACACCACTGCTGTCGTCATCAGGTCAGTTCTGGCAACTATAAATCAACCTTCATAAAATTAATTTTTTTTACTATTAACCTTTTAATAGAGCTATACATATAATCAAATAGACATTTCTATCCCGTTAAACACTCTTATATACACGTTTCAACACACACTGTACTTCTACTTCTGACCAGCCTGCGTTCATTGCTAGCAAACACTAACATTTCCCAGCTTTAGAAATGCTGATTTAGTTTGAAAATGGACCCTTATAACAAAGATTAAACCCTGTCTCTACTGCTGGAGCTGCAGTGAGATTAGATATGAATATATGGGACTTGGAGAAGCTTATACTCCAGTCCAGTCTGGGTACAGAGACCGAAGTTCATCTTCAAAAGATCCAAATAGTTTTCTTTCCCTTTCTAATCTCACACAAGGCTCACGATGATGAACATCTGCCTGCTTTGTCAGGTTGTTCTCCGCTTATTTCGTCGTTAAAGCTTTAGTGAGTAACTTCTTGATATTAACGAACGTCCGTTACATTCAAGCGCGCGATCACAGAAGGCTTGTATCATGTGGACGCACTGACAGCTTTGTTGTCATTACTTTCAATTCCTCATGGGGGGAGGGACAGAAACTACACACTAAAGCTTTAAGAGGGCTACAGAATCTCCATCTGCTCTAAAAGTCAAACATTTAACGCCATTTCTCGTCATCCATCTGGCTGAAGTCGCTCCACAAAGAAAGAACCTGATGATTTAGAAGAAAAGTTCTCTTTCAGGGCCGCCAGTGTCAGTCTGCAGCAGCGTTGTTAGCGCAGTGCTGCGTCTACAGCCTTCTTTTGCGAGAAGAAAACACTCTCCTGAAGGCTGTTTTGGTCTAAAACTGTGTTTTGCCTTTGACTCTGTGTTTTGAATCACAGAATTGTACCTTAAAACAGCTGCTCCGGTCCGGGACGCTGTTGGTTGGAGTCGAGCTCGAGTTAGCTTAATGCTAACGAGTCTCTTATTGACTCTTTTTTTTGTAACAAAGAACAATGTACAAAATGTTCAGGTAGTCATTTAGCTATATAGAAAACATAATTTCTCTGGTAAAACTGGAGTTTTAGCTCTTTAAATGTTAACCTATGAGTTCTTAAACATTAGGTTGCTTGTTACAACTTGTGTTACTTAAACCGTTGAAAGCTAAAAGGCCTCCTAAAGGATCTGACACTGGATTTAAAGTCAATAAAATGCTATCAAATGACACCCTGGAAAATACGCTTTTTCTTTTTCTTGCTGAGAGTTTAATAAAGTTTGATGTTATGTAAATACAGAGCTAGAGCCAAGAGACGATTAGCTTAGCTTAGCTTAACAGAAAGACTGGAAACAGCTCCAGCCATGCTACAGCTCTGTGAGTCTGTACTTGTCCCAGCGGTGCTTTGAGCTAAATGCTAACATCAGCATGCTAACATGCAAACATTGGCAATGCTAACATGCTGATGTTTAGCAGGTATAATGTTTACCATATTCATCATTTTAGTTGCTATTTTGCTAACTAGCACTAAGCGCAAAGTAGCGCTGAGGCTGACGGGAATGTCCGTAGTTTGTATTCGTAGTTCTGTTTTAACCTGATGATGGCGCTAGAGGAAAAGTTGTGTAACAACCAAAAGTTATCATGTTTTATACCGAGGGAAACATTAATGTGTACAGAATTTCATAGTAATCCATCCAATAGTTGTAAAACATACAGAGCCAGAAGAGATGGCTTCCAGTCGTTATGCTAAGCTAATTGTCTCCTGCTTCCAGCTTTACATTTAGTGTAATGTTACATATATGACCGTGGTGTTCATGCTCGGGCACTTTTTTGCTAACGTTCTATCCAAAACATCTGTTTAAATACAAATATAATAGTTATTGTAATGTTTTCCGTTCATTTCATGGTGTCAAACTAAAGCGTAACTTCTTACCTTTCTAATATATCATTTTATATCATTTTAACCATTTATTTTGTCGCCTTTGTTGCCAAAAGTAAGCTAATACTGGTGAATTAGCTGTGTGTTACCCTTGGCCATACATGGACACATCTATCTCCGTGCTGTAAAAAGTCACTGGGCTGTGCTGCGTTTTTTTGGGAGTAATAACCATATTAACAAGTCGCTTAAATGAACATTGGTTCTGTCAACACATCCAAGACCGTACTTCTGTTCTTCACAATAAAACGGCGTGCTCCAACAACTCCAAATTAGGCAAGAAAAGCTATTAATTTCCACCTATATCGCCCAAGCGTCCTTACTGCTTTCTCTCTTCAAAATCACTTTTGTATACTAATTAGACATGTAAATGTCCATGTACACATATGAAAATTCACATATGGATTCTTAGATGTGTAAAACTACGAAAAGCACTGTGAAAACACCAAGGAACCAATTGCTTGCTCTTGAGGGGATAACCTCCGTTATAATTTGACACTATAATTCAAATGAAATTGAATTAAAAAGACTGAAAACTCCGTCAGAACGGATGTAAATACGGCCAATAGCCAAAAAACAGGGTTTGAACGTGAAGGTTACGTGTGTTAACTAACGGCAAGAAAGTGAAGGAGCGTATTTCCCAAAAATGTCAAACTGTTCCTTAAAACGTACCTCGTAAAACTCTCTCAAAAACACCTAAATTTCTACCCCGTACACACACACAGGGTGTTTGAAACATCAACATCGCTGCGGGGCCACATGAACACCTGTGTTGACCTGCTAATGGTGAAGTGGAAGAAGATTTGACAGAATGAAGAAAAGTAAAGTACAGCTCTAGTTTCCCTATACTGTGGCCTATATAGCGGACCCATGGAAATAGCTAAACTGGCCTTAATTGATATGTTGGGTCGAACAGTGAAACACACCCACGCACGCACGCACACACACACTCATACACACAAAACTAGAAGGAAAAGCCAAGAGGGACAAGGACGCCCTTTGCAGACAGACAAGCCGGTAAAACTTTTCTGGTCCAACGTTTGTCTGTCCTTCTTGTACCTCGTGTCCTCCCCTTGGTTTTCCTTGTATGATGAGGTGGACACCGGGTGGGTGTAGACTGGCGAGGGGCCCTGGGGGGCCCCTGCTACAGTAACAGCAGAGCTCCTCCTCTGGTGACCACCTCTCTCCACGCTTTGCTCTCTCTCAGGAGAAGAAGGCCATTGCAGTAACGGTGTGTGTACACATGCTTAGGGTGTGTATATCTGTGAAGACAGTGTGTATTGTTGTTTGTCAGCGTGTGGCACTGTGCATAAAGTGTGTGTGTGTGTGTGTGTGTGTGTGTGTAAGGACACAAGATATGGTTTAGTATTTCTTTAAAGATGTCAGCTAATGTTCTTATTTTGACACAAACGAGGTGAAAAGCAACAACAACAAAAAAGTCTCTATCTCAAATTTGTCTCTACAACCTTAGATGCACCCAGAAATATAACTCCGGTAGGACTCTAGTGAAGAAATATTATTTTCTGAACAAACTCTAGCAAAGATAGAAAAGGAGCAACGACCAGCTCAGCTGGTTTTTCATGCACCCACACCGAGGTGTATGGAAAAAGTCTTTTAGTATTCCAAAGCAGTTGGGTGAGCATGAGTCTTTTATGTGAAATAAACTTCCAGACACGTTTGAGTACACACACTATTCCAGAGTTTTTTGTTGTTTTCTGGTCAGACCTTCGTACTGGCATCCTCCACTTCTTGCTCTCCTTGATGTGACATAGCAGCTATTCTCTTCTCTCTCCCCCTGCGCTTCCGCCCAACATCCCGTGATCCCTTGATGCTCAGGGCGGCGGGAAGAAATTGAAGAGGGCGGACAAGACCGGAGCGCTGAGATGAGGGCGGCGGAGGATGAGAGAGGACAAAAACAGCAAGAGGCAGCATTAGCTTGGACAAAAAAAACCCAGTTCAACGACTTGAGATTATGTCTGATGAAGAGATCGGTAAAAAGTGATCGGAAACACCTCCCCTCTCCCTTTTCCTCGGCCCTCGGGCTCCGCACGTCGCCACCCCATCTCCGCGGGGCTTATCTGTCCTGCAGCATCTTGAGGGCCCGCTCGATGTTCATGCGGTGACCCACCCTCGTCACGCCCAGGTCTATCAGGTCCTCTTTCTGCAGCGAGGGCAGGTGGGCGCCCTCGATCTCATTGTCCAGGAAGGCGTCCCGGTGCTCGCCCAGGTTCAGGCTCTCCAGCCAGTCCGCCACGTCGTGCTTGCTCCACAGCTCCACGGGCTTGGAGGCAAACGGTTTGCCCGAGGCCGCTACCGCCTGCATCAGAGTGAGCGGCGACGGCGAGCGCGAGCTCCCGCTGCCGCCGCACGAGGAGCTCAGGCTGTAGGCGCCGCCGCTGCCCATGGGCGGGGTGGGCAGGCCGAAGACGTCGGTGAGGGTGGGCGACACGGAGGGTGGCAGTGAGGAGCAGGGGGTGAGTGAGGAGCCGGAGTCTGGCGGGCTGCAGGGGTGCGTCTGGGAGGGGAGGCTGCTGGGAGGGGTGGAGGCGAGGGCAGCAGCCGCAGCGTTGTTACGCATCCCTGAGTCGTCTGCGGGAAGCCTGAGAGGGACAGAGAGGACAGACAGTCAGTCCGGGTGAGACAGTCACATTGACAACAAACCACATGTAGGGTAACTTCATATTTGCTAACTAGTTCCCCTTCGAGGGGAACTCGAACTGCGTCGGTTACGACACTATGGCGTTCCCAGAGTCTCGTTCCCCTATCTCGGGGAAAGAGGGTTACATACGTAACCCGAGACGTTCCCCTTCGAGGGGAACTCGAACTGCGTCGGTTACGACACTATGGGAACGCCATAATGTCGTAACCGACGCAGTGTCTCGTTCCCCTATCTCGGGGAACAAGGGTTACATACGTAACCCGAGACGTTTTCTGTGTTTTTGATTTGGTTTCATTTCTTAAATGTTGTTTTCAACTAGAAGATAAGTTAAATCTGTGGGGTTGCCTAAGGACTGCTACTAAAGTTCTTTTCTCTGGTTTTGTTGTGGAAGTTTCTGTACAGCACGAGAGGAATTGTTTCGGAGAGTGAGACTTTGTTGAAATAAAATAAATACACAGCTGCACAACTGAGTCAAGGTTTGGTCTTCGGTGAGATTTAGTTGTTCCCTGCAGAGAATAACCAAGTGGAAGACCGTTTTCACAGCGTTAACGTGAAATTAAAACAGTAGCATCCTTGTCTTATATCCTGTTTCCCCTAGAGAGAGAAACCCCCCGTTAGAAAACACGTCCAATCCTGTCCAGATAATCAATCTTACGAGACAGACAAGTCGGAGCCTCTCACGTCTTAATGCATCTGTCTCTCATGCCTCAAAGTTTTCTACTGGTCTTTTATCTTAGCTGAACGAAAACAAAACATGTCTTTGGATGTTTTAGACAGGATATGGTCCTGACCCTGGACCTGCAATGGTCCTGACCCTGGACCTGCTATGGTCCTGACCCTGGACCTGCTATGGTCATGACCCTGGACCTGCAATGGTCCTGACCCTGGACCTGCTATGGTCCTGACCCTGGACCTGCGATGGTCATGACCCTGGACCTGCTATGGTCCTGACCCTGGACCTGCGATGGTCCTGACCCTGGACCTGCTATGGTCATGACTCTGGACATGCAATGGTCCTGACCCTGGACCTGCTATGGTCCTGACCCTGGACCTGCTATGGTCCTGACCCTGGACCTGCGATGGTCCTGACCCTGGACCTGCTATGGTCCTGACCCTGGACCTGCTATGGTCCTGACCCTGGACCTGCGATGGTCCTGACCCTGGACCTGCTATGGTCATGACTCTGGACATGCAATGGTCCTGACCCTGGACCTGCAATGGTCCTGACCCTGGACCTGCTATGGTCCTGACCCTGCTATGGTCCTGACCTTGGACCTGCTATGGTCCTGACCCTGGACCTGCAATGGTCCGGACCCTGGACCTACTATGGTCCTGACCCTGGACCTGCGATGGTCCTGACCCTGGACCTGCTATGGTCATGACTCTGGACCTGCAATGGTCCGGACCCTGGACCTACTATGGTCCTGACCCTGGACCTGCTATGGTCCTGACCCTGGACCTGCTATGGTCATGACCCTGGACCTGCAATGGTCCTGACCCTGGACCTGCTATGGTCCTGACCCTGGACCTGCGATGGTCATGACCCTGGACCTGCTATGGTCCTGACCCCGGACCTGCGATGGTCCTGACCCTGGACCTGCTATGGTCATGACTCTGGACATGCAATGGTCCTGACCCTGGACCTGCTATGGTCCTGACCCTGGACCTGCTATGGTCCTGACCCTGGACCTGCTATGGTCCTGACCTTGGACCTGCGATGGTCATGACCCTGGACCTGCTATGGTCCTGACCCTGGACCTGCGATGGTCCTGACCCTGGACCTGCTATGGTCATGACTCTGGACATGCAATGGTCCTGACCTTGGACCTGCTATGGTCTTGACCCTGGACCTGCTATGGTCCTGACCCTGGACCTGCTATGGTCCTGACCTTGGACCTGCTATGGTCCTGATCCTGGACCTGCGATGGTCCTGACCCTGGACCTGCTATGGTCATGACTCTGGACATGCAATGGTCCTGACCCTGGACCTGCTATGGTCCTGACCCTGGACCTGCAATGGTCCTGACCCTGGACCTGCAATGGTCCTGACCCGGACCTGCTATGGTCCTGACCCTGGACCTGCGATGGTAAATGACCCTGGACCTGCTATGGTCCTGACCCTGGACCTGCGATGGTCATGACCCTGGACCTGCTATGGTCCTGACCCTGGACCTGCAATGGTCCTGACCCTGGACCTGCGATGGTCATGACCCTGGACCTGCTATGGTCCTGACCCTGGACCTGCGATGGTCCGGACCCTGGACCTACTATGGTCCTGACCCTGGACCTGCTATGGTCCTGACCCTGGACCTGCAATGGTCCTGACCCTGGACCTGCGATGGTCCTGACCCTGGACCTGCGATGGTCATGACCCTGGACCTGCTATGGTCCTGACCCTGGACCTGCGATGGTCCGGACCCTGGACCTACTATGGTCCTGACCCTGGACCTGCTATGGTCCTGACCCTGGACCTGCAATGGTCCTGACCCTGGACCTGCAATGGTCCTGACCCTGGACCTGCTATGGTCCTGACCCTGGACCTGCTATGGTCCTGACCCTGGACCTGCGATGGTCATGACCCTGGACCTGCTATGGTCCTGACCCTGGACCTGCGATGGTCCTGACCCTGGACCTGCTATGGTCATGACTCTGGACCTGCTATGGTCCTGACCCTGGACCTGCTATGGTCCTGACCCTGGACCTGCTATGGTCCTGACCCTGGACCTGCGATGGTCATGACCCTGGACCTGCTATGGTCCTGACCCTGGACCTGCGATGGTCATGACCCTGGACCTGCTATGGTCCTGACCCTGGACCTGCGATGGTCATGACCCTGGACCTGCTATGGTCCTGACCCTGGACCTGCGATGGTCATGACCCTGGACCTGCTATGGTCCTGACCATGGACCTGCGATGGTCCTGACCCTGGACCTGCTATGGTCATGACTCTGGACCTGCTATGGTCCTGACCCTGGACCTGCTATGGTCCTGACCCTGGACCTACTATGGTCCTGACCCTGGACCTGCAATGGTCCTGACCCTGGACCTGCTATAGCCCTGACCCTGGACTTGCTTTGATAAATGTAACACTGAACAAATGTCTCCTTCAGACTCCATGGCATTGTCCTGAGAGACTAAGAGTCTCTCCTTCAGGGAGGACACACAGGGAAGGGATTTTAAATGTCTTACAACCTGAAAAGCATTGTGAATAATTATATGAATAATAATAATAATAATACATGCATATTATAGAAGGATATATGAAATCATGCTTAAAAGTAATACGAGATAGTTTTACCTCCTTAGCGGTTTTGGGGAAAGATCCCCTCTTTAGTTAAACTCTTTACTGTTCACTAGGGCGGCAAGTAACGATATTTTCACTGTTGATTAATCTGATTGTTTTCTTGATTAATAGATTAGTTGTTTGGTCTAAAAAATGTCAGAAAAGAGAGAAAAATGTGGATCGGTGTTTCCCAAAGCCCAAGATGACGTCCTGTTTTGTCCAAAACTCAAAGATATTCCGTTTCCTGTCACAGAAGAGTAAAGAAAATAGAAAATATTCACTTTTAACAAGCAGCCATAAGAGAATTTCCCCCTTGTTTAAATTAAGAATGACGCAAACTAAATAATCGATTGTCAAAATAGTTGGCGTTTAACTTAATAGTTGACAACTAACTGATTCATCTTTGCAGCTCTAAGTTCATAAGATGTGTAATAGTGGACTAAAACGTGCCAAAAGAGAAGTATGGTAGGCTGGAGTTAAGATGGACGTGTCTTTGGGTTTATCTAAAACGTCTTCAGAGGCTTCATTAAACTTTGAACTAAAACTATAAATGGAAGGATTTAATAATGTAATGATGCTAAATGAACAGTAGGGGGCATCACAATGCAAAACTTTCTCCCAAAGCTCCAGCAGCTGATGGAGAGGATGCACGTTGAACCAAACCAGAGCTTTTTAGGTTTGAATCTCCATCCAGACAGTTCAGTAACAGCAGCGTTACTTTACTTATCTTAAGACCACTTTTTAACTCGGTCTGGTCTGGATCAAGACCAAAGCTGCGGTGATATCACAAAATTGCTGTCCACACTACATGTCCTCTTGGACAATGTCTCGCACCCACTCCATGACTTGCTGCTCAATCACAGGAGCACTTTCAGTGAAAGACTCATTCTCCCAAAATGCACCACAGAGCGCCACAGGAAGTCACTCCTGCCTGTGGCCATCAGACTTTATAACTCCTCCCTCTAAGAGTCTGACACACACACACACACACACACACACACACACACACACACACACACACTTAGAGAGGTTGAAACTGGACAATATTATCTGTTTTGTGCAATAACACTGGCTTGAAATGTGTGCAATACTCAACTGTTACCATTATTATTATTATTATTATTATTATTATTATTATTATTATTACTGTTCACCATTACAACTCCTTAATTATGTTAATTATGTAAATACTGTATCATAACATTCCTTTAACTATGTAAATACCGTACATGGTGGTGATTTATACCGTTAGAAAGTGCCGCTATACTCCGTTACAGTCATTCCTCGGCTGCAAAGATTAATTGATTTGTTGTCTATTAACTATTAAATTAATCAACAACTATTTTGATAATGCAATAATCGGTTTAAGCAGTGGCAGTCTAATGTACTGAACTGTATGTTTGTATATATATATATATATATATATATATATATATATATATATATATATGGGCCAGAATCTGTGTGGGGAGGCTGGGTGTCCTCCCCCAGGGAAATTTTGAGCATCAAAGTCTTCATTTCCTGCATTCAGATACACTTTTATGCACCAATTGGGGGTAGAAATACCTTTATTTAGCCTATGCGAAGAAGAAAAACACAATTCAATTAAAAATATATCAAAAACATAGTGAAAAAATACATGTTCTTATGTGTCATTGGGCATTTTTTTAAGTGGGTATATGGAAATCCTGGAGCTTTCTTAGTGAGTACACTCTGTATACCTGCATACCATGTAGACTACACCACTGGGTTTAAGCCATTTTAATGAAAAATAAAAGTTAAAATGCTCTGATTCCAGCTTCTTCTCAGTAAACTGAATATCTTTGAGTTGTGGATAAAACAAGACATTTGAGGATGTCATCTTTGGCTTTTGGGAAACCACAATTTTCTGACATTTCATAAACAAAGCAATGAATCGATTAATCAGGAAAATAATCAACAGATTAATCGACCATGAAAATAATGGTTAGTTGTAGCCTTAACAACATTTAAAGAAAGCAAATGTTCCCGCCTAAAGCTGCCGGCTCTTGCAGGGTGAACCCCGAGTGGTTCATATGTTTAATGGTTTATTACATTCGTGTGGAATGATTACTGCAGCAGCTGTACCAAAGACTGAGACAAAGACGGCCTCCAGGTTCAGAGAAGGAGCGAGCGTGCTGAGTGTGCTGCAGCCAGAGGGAAGCCTCCTAATGGACGTGTACATACAACACTCTAACCTCAATATAGCCCTTGCAGTACGACGGGGGCACAGAATAATAGCATAATGAAGTAACCAATGTAGCATCGCAGAATCAACAACAGTTAGAAGCAGGGCCAGACGGGACCTGCGGACACAGAAGTTTCCGCAACATTTAAAAGTCCCATATACTTGTACAGTATTTTGGGTTTCTGCTAGATCATGTTTAAATGCTTTTATGTTCAAACAAACACATTATTTCCTTCATACTGTCTGAAATGCTCCGTTTTAGCGCCTGTCTCTTTAAGCCTCCCTTCTGAAAAAGCCCAGTCTGCTCTGATTGGTGTATATATATATACACACACACACACCATATTTTTCTTACTGGCCAAAAATCCCATTATAAAACCAAAACCAGCCAGCTGTTGCCATGGTCCTGCTACACCCTGCTACACCCTGCAGTGCCCAGCTACACCATGAACTACTACAACTACTATTTCTAGTCGTAGTTCCATTATCTTTATTGTGACTATTATTGCCGCTGTTCATCAGCCCCCCAACCGGCACCGTCACACACCGCCTACCAAGAGCCTGGGTCTGTCCCAGGTTTCTCCCTAAAAGGAGTTTTTCCTCGTCACTGTCGCACTAAATGCTTGTTCTTGTGGAATTGTTGGGTCTTTGTAAATTATAGAATGTGGTCTAGACCCAATTTCTAAAGTATCCTGAGATAACTCTTGTTTCAAGCTTTTTTTTAGCGTTTTTCAGCCTCAAAAAGACAAGAAAAAAGTCCTGGCATGCAAACACAGCACTGTG